>OZ008352.1:8720600-8748180 GCA_963931975.1 Cataclysta lemnata
GTGGCGTTCCCCTCTGACCACTGATCGCACGCTAATTTTAATGTATCTAGAGAATCGCCTCCATCTATTGCCGATTTGCCGTATCGTATCACCTGATCTAGCCTGAGCTCATGTCACAAAATTTTCTTATGATTCTGCTGCCGTGCGAAGAATTGATAAGTTACAATAACTTATAAACAATGTCGTTGTGAAACATGAATCCAATCTCTGCCATAGGTTTCATACCTACTGTACATAAGTACTGGCCACTAAATTATTATTATAAATGAAAAGAGTGCTAATTGCTGTAGTAACATAATTTCAATATATTTCATGACTTGTATTATATGTTGTATATGCGAGTCATAACAACTCTATCATAAAATATTCCTCTTATTACTTTCAGACTCTATTAAAATAGACTCTACCAATCGTAATAACAATCATATCGACCAAAATACTTAGCACCCTGTGAGACCTATTTGGAAATCAAGGAACATTTTTATATATATCTATCAAACAATTCACGATAAACGGTACATTCCTTGGTGTCTGGCATATTCGGAGGCCAAATAACACACAATCCGGCTTACACATTCTGTGCGAAGTGCGTAGAAGATAGAACGATCTGAAACAGCCCTCGGTATCAATGTATAGGTAGGTGTAAAGAGAGGCGCGTAAGCCTGGCGATGAGGGGCGCGGGTGTGGGGGCGGTGGGTGCAGATGTGGGTTACCAGGGCGAAGCGCCCAGACAACCCTCGCCTTTCATCTCCCTCCCCACTGCCTTCCGAATTCACGCAGTGCGCAACCATGCCACCCCTGCTAGCTATAACTACGGACTGCAGACGATATCAACAAGACATAACATAAGTGTGTTCTCGGAATTGTAACCGTAAGTGTAGACATATCAACGCAGGTCACAGAAGCAGCCCAGCGCTGATAAGCCGTACAACACTCTCGCCAATTATCTATGTAGATAGGCGTCCTCTCGCTCGCTCGTGATTAAATTTGCTAATTGGGGCGCTCGTTATTAACAATATCATGTCTATCTTCTAGCGCTCGCGGAGATGACAGAGCAGACGAAAAGCAATACACACAAGGTCTGATAAAGAAGTGAATCATTTGAATAGGGCCAACAAAAGGACGCGTGACATCACTGCCGTAGATTAGATAAACCAATTGGATAATGACTTGAAACAAAGATTCTCGCTGAGGTCGCTCGAAACAATGGAATTACGCGAAATTTATTACTGCCTCCGCTCCGGTGTAAAAACATTCACACCTTCACGCTTTGTGTGAGTTCAAAGTCAATGTGTCATATTATTGTACGCTACACTTTATTGTACTTAGAACTTACAGTGACACATGTTTAACAGACACTTGTAAACACAAGACGATTAGCGTTTCACTGTCGTTTATTAATTATCTTCTTAACATTATGGTATAACCAAAGCAACTCATAAGAAGCACCATTACGAACTTGCATTGGAATGACAATATTTTCGGGTTTTTTAATATTCAATTATCAGTATTATGCTAGCGTTACGCCGCGTTAGGGAGTGCCCGGATTAGCTTTGTCTTATGCATATTGTATACCCTAGTCAAACACCTATCTTATTCAGTATTAATCGATTTTAATAAAAGTTGAATAGGTAATTAGTTGAATTGAAGAAAATCTTTTTTAGCTATGGTTCAAACCAAACCAAACCTGTGTGGTGACGCCAGAGCAGAATACAATTATTATTGTCACCATCCCCAATCTCGCTCGCGAGTGTCGTGC
The DNA here is from genome assembly GCA_963931975.1 of Cataclysta lemnata. Lineage (NCBI taxonomy): Eukaryota > Metazoa > Arthropoda > Insecta > Lepidoptera > Crambidae > Cataclysta > Cataclysta lemnata. The sequence goes on from OZ008352.1 coordinate 8,722,360, forward strand.
ACGGCGACTAAGGGCTACGACAGTGATGAGTACTTAGCAGGAACGTTCCTTTTATACCACCTGATAAATGGCAATAAGCTAGCCACTATTATACCACCTCATCATCATCATCATCATCACCAGCCCTTTAATGTCCCCACTGCCGGGCCTGCCCTATGGATGGAAGATATAGGGAGATTGGGCCGTAACCCACCACGCTGGCCCAGTGCGGGTTGGTGGGTATTAACGACTGCAGATGCAGCCGGGACCACCGGCTTAACGTGCCTTTCGAAGCACGGAGGAACTCGAGATCATAAATTTTTGGTCACCATACCACCTGATATACCACCTGATAAGTGGCAATAAACTAGCCACTATTACATGACACCTAACATATTTAGCTAAACTTGGGTGTCAATTCACCTCTACCCCTTCGGGAATAGGCTTGATTTATGTATGTATGTCAAACCATGGAGCACCTGATATCGTGCTCTGTGTGTACCTGCATGCAGGAGGACGCATCTGGCTGCTTGTTTGTATAGAAATATCCAGACGTCAATTTTACTACTAATGAAATAATTAACTAAATAATCATTCATCTAGGAAGCTAAAATTTTTCTAACTTTTAGCTTCACGTTGTAAGCCAAGAGGTACTCTCGCAATATCGAAATCAATTATTTCTAACATCAAATGCAGGTAGGTATTTCTAACAGCGTGCATTCGGTTAATCTTGGAATTTAAACATTTTAGATAAATGTAACCAAAATTATGGATTATGAAAATAGTTTAACTTTATGACAACGTCCAGACCTCTTTTTTCTTTGTAATATTTTTTATAACTGTATATTATATAATGTAAAAAAATGAAATAATTATTTTTACATTAAAAATACATGTCATTTTATAAATATAATATTCATAATGACCTACTCAATATTTCTTATTAATAATGATGTTAGCATTTAAAAATAGGTAATTTATAGGTTTGAATATAAGTATGAGTCTTCTATGCTGGCCTGGGAGCGAACAAATAACGTAGAATAGGCCAGCCCCGACTCATCCCATGGGTGTCGTAAAAGTCGACTAAGGGAGATTGCCCGGTGTAGATCAATAAGCACCTTGGGGCACCCGAATGGTGGAGGGCAAACCACCAACAACAGCATACCCAAAGAGGGTTGATGTCAGGCAGGCGGCCGGCTGTAAAACCTTAGCCATAACCTTGAGCAGTATGGATTGGAATGTTGTCTCACCAATCACTTTCTCCGTTCATCGGTCTCTTGACATGGTCCGTTCCGTCTCTTTTCTATACATTCATTCATCACTAGCACCTTTACGGTGTGATGGATGATATGAATCAAATGGGAGTGGATGGCTTGATGACGTCTGACCGATATGAATGGAAGAGGAAACATATTGCGCCGAGACATATTCCAGATAAACTGGGAACAGGGCAGGGAGAAGAAGAAGATAGGTTTGAATATAATTAAGTCATTTTGAATACCATTTTTATTTTATTTAAAATACATAGGTAAAACAACACAAGCGTAAAAATATCCTAGGCAAGACATGTCCAAAATACTTAAAGTTATCGTTCCTATTTCTAAAATTCCCTGTTTTGAATAAGCTATGAGCGCTAAGAGGAAACAGACAAAACCCAAACACCTAGCGACATTAATATTTGAGCGGTTTTATTTTTTCCCTGCAGCAACAGTGTAACGTCCTTAGCACGCAGCGAATAATGAATACAGAGGCGCGCATTCTCAAACATCCGACCACCTGAAACTCAAGCCAGCACCTACGGGCCAGCATATAGTCAATAGTCCACTTACAATGGAGATGAAGGCGCCACGGGGGCGAGGGGAGGTTTGTTATGGCGGCGTCAGGAAGCGGCCGGCGGCGGCACGTGTAAGAGCGGCCTTGAGACGCGGAGCGGGTCGTCGAACGCGGGCGGCGCGCCGCTGCCAGACGTCAGCGTCGCCAAACGCCGCTAGGGGGCGCCCTCGCCACACCATAGCTCTAGGCCTAGCACGGGGACGTGGACAAGTGTCTCTCCACCACTTGACAGTGTCTGTCGCGAGATTTAGTCGGAGTTAGAGCGAGAGGAAAAGGTTTTCTTTCCCCTCGAGGAGATGTGTCCGTCCACGTCGTGCTACGGGGGCTGCCGTCCTTTAACTAGGAAGCCGTTAACCCTCGATTGGGCAATTTTGGCGTTTCAATGCAAAGTGATACAGTTTCAAATTCTCTGTCAAACTGTTGCTCTATCGGTTCCTGAGTTGTGAGGACGTTTTAGGTAGCTGGCTGACTCGTAATTAAAAGATTCCTTCACTTAAAAGCGACAAAACAACATTTTTTGGCTTGATGTTTGATGATTTTATCAAATATATTCTAAATCATCTGCTTAGCGTAAGTATGTTATTTGGTTTTGAGGAAATGGCTAAAAACGTGTTTTGGACATTTCCTCAAAAACTACTTTGGACTTAACGGTCTTCTAGATAAAGGACGGCAGGTAGGCCATCTATCAACTGTAGGGACAGCCGTACTATTGTACGCCTATCGATCCTTCATCACCCGCCTCCAAACTAAACCAACAGCGAAATCACCGGTGCACTCTACAACATGCGATGGAATCAATTATGCATTCCGTATATCGTTTGAATGAAAACGGACGCGACAGGTATTTTTTAAAGTCGCAGCTAATGTCTAACACGAGTAAAAAATCAAACTACTGTATTTACTTAAATGCGTAGGTCAACGATTTAATACCTCAATTGTATTATAAACCTGAAAACTGTATCGCAGACGAAAGGAAAATTTATCGCTAGAATATTTATGTTATAAAATTGAAGATTTTTTTCATTGCACACAAAATATTTATGTATTTCTCAATCATCCATTTAGGTACTTAATGTGTCGTTAAGACCACATTATTTTTACTTTTACTCTCGTTACTGTAATCATACAATGATTGAAAATTGAATAATGTCTTACATAAAACTGGAAACAAATTTAACTACTGCATTCTAAAACTGCTACGAAGAGCGAAAACAAACGTTTCCACTGTCATAAAGAAATCTTAATATTCAGGTGTTAAATCTCAATGTTTATTCATAGCTTTCGTGCCAGTTTTAGTCGGTTTACATAAGATGCTACGCATCCAAAGGTGAAAAACAAACTTACTATTTTAACAAAACACTTATCTGAAGTAATACCGTCGGCTACGTCTTTATTCCAGACTGAAAGTTTTTTCAAAAGATTATCCAAATTACGTCATGGGTCATGGCTATTCTCCTCAAAGGCATACTAATAATATAAAACTTGACCTTTCTCTAAGCGGACTCTGTGATAGCATCTGTCTACGAGAATTATCTTTTCGAATAATCTCCAATCTAGCTTAATACCTACCAATACGTCCTTTGCAGTAGATAAATATTGACATTTTAGTTTCAATTAGCATATGCTAATCCAGTTCGCAACTGTTTGTTTGTTTACTTTATTCCTGAGTTATTAATTTAATAGTAAGTATTCAATTAAATTACGGACAAAGTCCTCGTCTTTTATTACGGATTCCAGTACTCATGCACTGAGATATCGTCGGTGCGAGACTAGTGTTATCAGTGTGATAAAGGAGTGCGGGGCGAGGTGAGAGGTGGGGAATCTCGGAACAGTTCGGGGCATGGTGGAGAGAGGGGAAATGGGTCGAGGGGCCGTCGTCCGGGGCCGGCCTCAGCCGACGACCTCCGACCGGCCGCTACCCTACGCGGTACTACTCGATGCGGAATATTCAGCCTGGAATAAAATCGCCTAATAGTGAGCCTAGGATAGTGTTAGGACGTAAACCTCGAGACGTTTTTGAGAAATGGAACAGAAAAGCTTCACAATACACTCTTACAAAGCTCACAGAAATATAAAAAATAGATCTTTTCAAATTAATGTAATGTTAAAATTATCTCTTGCACAGATTTGTATACCTAGTCTGACTAGGTATACAAATCTGTTTTTTCAATTAATTGTCAACCTTAACTTATTTGACACTTGTATAAACGGACGTACTGTTGACTGTATCTTCCTTTACATTTCCAATCACCTTTCTTCGTGCTACGTTAATTTTACCCAAGTCAGTTATTATTACAGTAATAAAACTTCTGAGATGCGTTGTCTATTATAATAACTAATATCCATTTGAAATAAATAAAATCAATAAGTTACCTCCAATACGCGAATTCTTTTATTACAAATATACACTGCTCGTGCAATTTTAAGAAAACATTATGAAACTTGAAATACACCAAAAAACATAAAAATATCCATTAGCTGACTTAGCAAATCAACTCAAAACAAAAATATTTAGCCTTTATCATGTATCTGTTATTCATGAAAAATAATACTGCACCAAAATGCTTAAGTTCAGCGGGATCACTTCATGGTCATTCACTTGTTGTCAAACATACGTCAATATAAACTGAACGCGTCTTCACGCTTCATATCACAAGTGAGACATTGCATACAGGTCAATTCAGACAATAATGTTTGTAATTGAATAAGTACACATATTATAATATTTTATATGAATCTGTTCAACGTGTTAACAATTGGTCTAGACTTCCAGATCACTCATTACAATTCATGTTGGACGACCCTTTTTAATTTGTTATTTGAAGTGGCTAAAACTTGTACGTAAGATAAGGAGAGGACAATTGTCTGTAAATGGTTCAGCAAGTTTATTTCAAAAATGTCTGTTTAAGACAACATGATGGTCATTAATAATACTATCTTCACACTCAAACAATGATTAGCAAATGTAGACATTAGACATTAATATTGTTCGTGTTGTGTCAGTTTTAACTCGAAACGTGTAAATAATATTTACGACAGAAAAATGTTTTATTTAGAAATATTGGTCAATAGGTATAATGACAATTGTCGTATGTTTTAATGTTATCCTTTCTTAAATATTTTGGTTGCACTTTAATGTTTAAACTTTTAACATGACGGCATATTTTAGGTTATTACGAAAATTAATATTTGACATTACAATTTTGTTTTGTTTGATATTATAAGTTGATTATATAATTTTGATCCCGTCTCTATCTAAACTTTTTAATGATATTATGGGTATTTTGATACTACCTATATCTTGACTTTAAATTTTAATAGAAAATATTCTGTCCCTCGATTAATTTAGTTTACAAGACCCATTGATGGACGTTAGAAGAATATCAGGTGAATACATTTACTCATTAATGGACGCATGATACTCGGAGACACGCTACGTGCTATTTTTACTAATCAGGTCATCAATATTTTTATATCTTACACACGTAGAGAGATTATGTTTTTCAACATAACTGAGGTTACAAGTGAGGTTACAAGAAAAGGCATTGGTATCAATAGGTATGTTTTTTGTTGGTTTCTAACGCTAAATACTTGAGCATACATATGGTTAGAATTCCACTTTTAGACCGTCTTGTGTGTTGTACAAAGTTATGTGCAGTTTAGCAGGTTCTGCCGATATACTGCTTTGATAGAATCTGAGTTGGTAGTGGTAGTTTGTGGGCATGGGACATGCCGAGTGGCTTGCATCGCCGCGCCGCAAGCTCCCGAAATAACCTGCGAAACACGACGAAAACAATCGCGCTCGCGCTGCTGCCCTCACGCGCATGCAAAAATGACGGGGAAATATACATACATACATAAGCCACGCCTATGTCCCCGAAGGGGTAGGCAGAGGTGAACTAGCACCCACGTTTCGCCAACTATATCAAGTCCCACGATGGCGAGCATATTGCCATTAATCTCGCGCAAAAATCGCAGTACATTGCTAGGTGGTACAAGAGGAACGCGGCTGCCCATTCCTCATCACTGATTTATCCTTAGTAGCCTTGTACGACATCCACTGGAGAGATTTGAGGAGGTGACAATTGTAATCTACTCTGCCATCACCACACGGCGGAGAAATATGCGCGCTAAAAACCAGCCTACCTCGGCCCTTTCAAGTAATAACAACAACAGGCCGACCCATTGAGGTGGCATTTCTGAGCGGCGCATTGCGGTATTCAAAGCGAGCAAAAGAAGTATTTTTTGCATTCCTCCATTAAAATCATAAATGTCCGACATCAATATGCACAAAACAAGCTTCGGTCAGGGATGGAGGTGCGACTTACCTTAAAAAATGTACCAATTACCGGTCCCGCAAACCGATAACCATAATTAGACTATTAATGTGAAAACTGTTAGTGTATACTTTGTTTAGATTCAATATTAACAACAGAAAATACTACAATAGCATATACATGATGGGAACTGTTCTACGCACACAATTAGCTTATATTAAACGGATATTATTTACTTTTAATTCGAGTGCTGAGTTTTTACGATAATTACAAATGCCCACTATTAACCAGGCGATAACTACATTGTTTTTGTATTGCCAGTACAAAGGCTCGTTCTTCGTGTGTATGAATGCTTAATATTTATTTTAGTGTAATGTGTGAGCACCCAGCCTCAACACACACAGCACACCTCAACGGACGAATCAATACCGCATCATAGACGATCTCATTCACGCCATGTAAATAATGAACTACCTACATGCAATATATTGTGCACACTCTTTATAGAGTTTTCCTTTTATTGCAGCTTAATTTGAACATGCTTCCATTTTATATAATACAACCAATTCTTACCTTGTCAGAAAGAGACTTACTGGAAATTGGGAATAGATGTTGTAGATCGTTCACCTCTGCCTACCCCTTCGGGGATATTGGCGTGAATTATGTATGTATGTTTGTATGTTGTAGATGTGAAGAAGAATATTCTATTAACTCGGTTAGTTTATAAACCAATAGTAGAAAACATCTGGGGCATCATGAACTCCTTCCATGCTGGCCTAGCAAGGAAAAAATCACCTAAAATGTGCTAGATCCATTCACACCGGCCCGGCTAGCAAGACCACCGGAACGCAATATGATATAGCCATTAATCGCGTTGAACTAACAAAAATTATTGGATTTTTGACCGTTCAAAGCGATAAATTGCTATATCTTTAAGAAATAGCCATGTAGGCTTCTTTAATTATTCAATTCAGGCTTATTCAAGTGTTAACGCGATAAATAGCTATATCATATCGTGTTTCGGTGGTCATGCTAGCCAGGCCGGGGTGTCGACTAAGAGATATTGCCCGGTGATACGATTAACTTGGAGTTTTATGTCAGTAGAAACACTGAGACACAATTACCTGAATAAGGAAACTACCTCGTATTATGGAAGCCGATTTCAGCTGCATTGGTCTACCCGTCACTCTCACACTTTGCTATTATTCTCAATGAGTGAAACGGGTACACCAAAGCAACTGAATTCGGCTTACATGATACGGGGGCTGATTTATGTGAATCAAATTTGATTATGGGAGCAGGGTACCAAGAAGAAATTTTATTTTCATATAACTTTCACTGATGACCGATTCGCCTACAGAACTTTGATCCCTTTTTGACTGATTGATTATCCAAACCCATTTGACCTATGACCCGCTTTCCAACTGAGTGAATGAATGCAACTTGAGAAATGTTTAACCAATACAATTGTTTAATACAGTAGGTTTCTTACAAAAGGCAGAAAATAAAAAACAAAAATATAGCATCGGGTTAAGTTAAAAAAGTTACCAAAAACATAACCGTTTTGTCCTTGAGACGTATGTACCGATTGGTTTTGAACATAATTATGTCACCCAGAACATAACAGAACATAATGGATCCAATCCAACCCACAAGATATCAAAAAGATCTCCATTTAAATACTCAGTCAAAATTTATAATAAAGATACCTATTTCTATATGCTACCTATTTCTAACATTTATATAAGTAGAATGTAAAAATATTGATCACAAACCTTTTTAATTAAGTCCTGATGTTGGCTCGGGTTGCTGCCAAGATCTCTTGGTTGGCTGACTGGTTTCTGGACTGCGGAAGACGCAGGTTCGAGCCCCACATCAAGAAATAATATTTCAATCATTTTTCCGATCCATTTTTTTAATATGAAATATTTCTGACATTACTAAGTATATCAATCTCTTGTTTCTAAAGTATTTTTATTCAACAATATAAATACCGCGAAACAAAACAGTAGTAATTAATTATACTACCAAACGTACAATTATATTTACCAACGACAATGTTGTCGTACTCCAAAGGATGCTTTATCGCGAGACGGGACCACAGACGATAGAAATAACTGGTTATTTATTGCCTCTCGCGAATCGTACCGTGTTATGGGATAGTCTTCGCTCTCGTTGTAGAGCACTGTTATTAGACTATCAACACCAAGTAAACAGTTCATTGTAATTCTTAAAATAATTACATATTATTGTTGTTTTTTTTACTCGAACCGCTTACAATTAAACCGGAAACATAACATTTTTACACTTACTTAATTATTGCTCAAATGGTGAAATGTTATTTGTTAAATTTTATATCATTATGCAAAACTTAGAAATTAGTCAAATTGTAAATAGAGTCAGATATTAAATGTCGCGGTTTCTTTGAAACTTACTTCTACTCTGCCGTCACCACACGGCGCTTAGGATTTATACCATGTGCTTAAACACCCACGTTTCGCCAATTTTGTTATAAGAGAAACATTGCCAATAATTACTCCTCGTCTTTACCCTTAGTCGCCTTGTACGACACCCGCGGGAGATACAATGACAATTGTATTCTGCTCAGCCGCCACCACACAGTATTTATTCGTCCTTGATACATTATCAAAAATAAAATAATAAGTGCCTAATGCATTTATTGGCCAATTAAATATGCCATGAAAAAGGTGAATTCCCAATTTTACGACACAGCTTTAGGACATCGGTAAAAATTTTAGAGAACATTAAAGTTTGCTTTTAGTATAAAACTTTTGTATTGCATTATATTACATATCTGCCATTGAACAACTTCTATACAGCTTTTAGCTGTGGCGACTTCGATGTCCTTATTATTGGAAATATTTTTTTCGTAATTTCTGTTATATTAATGTATGTAACCCACCCCGGGTTTGATGGAATAGTGAAAACAACTTGATACCATGAAATATCGTTTATTTCACGACTTCGTCACCATTTACAATTACTTTTCAACTTAAATTAAACACCGTTCACCGTTCACCTGGGGAGTCCGTGTCCACAGTGAGACGGTTTCTAGCCGCCCGCGTAGTCACAGGGACGCTACTAGAGCGGCAGCTTATAGAGCCCATTGGCTTAAAGCAACATAGTAACTTACACCGTTCACCTACAACTTTACATAGACACTGGACTCATTGACAACCGCAACAGTATTGCCAATTAAATATTACCATAGACAAATATCGATAATAATTTTACTACATTAATGTTCTTTGTATATTTACACGAGCACTACGCATTTGAAATAAAACAACTTTAACGGATTTAACTCTGTTTATACGCTAGATTGTGACTGTGAACTTTTCTATATAGGCCAAACAGCGAAATATAGGCACCCAGAAAGAACCCATAAAACAGGCGCCAAAAGAAAAAGTTTACAGAAGGTATGTGAAAATACCTAACCCGGACCTAAGCATTAGTTATATAAGATTTGACAACCTGCAAATTCTAGAAGCGATACGTACCTAGTAAGACAAGCTTTTGAGGTCGAGATACATCCAAACTTCAATAGGGATATTGGTTGGAATATACCGCCTGCTTGGGACCCCGATCGTCGGAACAATTAAATCCCAACACCGTATCCTCACTCTATCTAAACCGTAGACACATCTAGCTACGTTTTCTAAATCGAACCACATAAAATATGAATGCGGTAGTTACATAAGTAATACTTTTTTATGAAAACACCTGTCATCTTTTTAGTCTCCCCGTGAACACGGCCGCTGTAAAGTGATCAAAAAGTCGGTTTAAAAAACTTTAACAATGTCAAACACCTTAATTTACGCGAGTTAAATCCATGTGCTTCGTGTGTTAATGCCGTGTGATGATGGCAGAGCAGAATACTACCCCTTCGGGGAAAAATGGGCATAATTTATGTTGTATGTTAAATCCATGTGGTGGCGGCAGAGAAGACTAGGTACAATTGTCACCACCCCTGTCTCTCTCTCGTGGGTGTCCTACAAGGCGACTTAAAGTTATGTAGTAAATTACTGCAATTAAAGTTGCCGGTGAGTGGCAATGGGTTCGCCCATTACATGTAACCTGAAATACGCTGGTAAAACTCGGATATGCAATTATACCTTTACCCACCCCTTAGGAGAGAAAGGCATGATTTTATATGTGTATGTAAATCCGTTAAAAGTTGTCTTATTTCAAATAGGTACTATACCAATTTTCTTTGCAATAATTTTCTATCAATTACTTATATAATGTTGAAATAAGATACAAATAATATTGTTTTCGAATGATATTGTATATGAGATAAAGATATTGGATAGTGCTATGATTACTGGGATAAAAGCCAAGTACCTAAGTAAGCTGAGGAGTTTGATGGCGTAATGGCTTAGCGCGCCCAGCTTGCGATTGCGTAAATTAAGCAATAGTCGCTAGTGCCTTCATTGGATGGGTTACCAAATAGTACATTATATAGGCAAGGGCGATAACATCAATAACCACTTAACCTCATAATATAATATCATCAACAATCCATTATTTTACCTAAATAGGTACTCTTCATAGAAATGAAGCCCCACTGAAAACCTCAGTCTACAAATTAGAACAGTCTACTAAGAATTTTTACTAAAGACGATTGTTCGTTCTTTAATCGGACTGGACAGATCTGACTATTTGAGTAAACTTTTTGGCGAGCCCCCATTGGTCCAAACCACAATACACTCTACCATCATAACCGCCAGACAGAAAGTATTCGGGACGGCTCACAACCAGCCATTCACCTGAACATTGCTACTGGTGGCCGTGGCATTAAGTATCAGTGCGATCCAAACGCGGGTGACAAAACGGGACACCGCTCTACTCGGCTTATAGCGTTATCTCATTTTAACAATGGAAATTGAGTCGCTTTTAGCGTTTGTAAAGCCCCTGCACCTTGAATGGTCCCGTAGAAAGGCGTTGTTTCGACCTAGACATGCCCGCTCGCACGGTGCGCATCTTCGCGTTATTCAAGTATTTATAGCAGACACATCGCCAGCACTCGACGTTGACAAACAACTCGGATATTAGCACCGCCCGCTCCTACAGGAACACATCCATTATCGCATGAAAGCACCGCGATTTCCTCTGGTGACCTTCTAGGCATCACCGGCCGCGGTCGCTGTCGACAACGGCGCCGGCCGCAGGGCCTCAAGACATAAGCTTTACGCCACCATGCCCTAACTATTAAAATGTTGATTTCAACTTGGAACAATAGTAGATTTTATACAAAGGGCGATAAATATGCGATCTAGGGCTTTCTTTTTTAGAGGTAAGATCGTAGTTCTTTGTCCGTTTTTCCGTACGCATAGCGGGCAGAAAAGTCCACTTTATGGTCAGGTGTGACATATATATTATTTAGTATGCCATAGATACATGTATAATATTGCGCCTGTACGATATTCTCACAAGGGTAGTGAATGGAATTAACATTGGAGAAATAACAAACAGCATAAAGAAAGGACATAATAAACTCACAAAAATAATTATTTTTAATTACTGCCAAAATTAAATTTAATTTATTTTCTAAAATCAGATCCACACTGCGATCGTTGAACAAAAGTCGACATTTTGTTTGAATTGCATATCGGAGTAGATCCTCGGATTCCCAGCAATTCCAATCACACGCCCCTTCTAAAAACTTTATTGCCATCCCAGTACTAGCGCCAGAGAGACGAATAAGATAAACAAACTCAAATCGCAGAACGCGTCATTGAACCATTTCGGGAGCAGAGACCGAGATATAGCGAACGTATGAACGTAGGAACAGAGTGTTGTCACATTCTTAGCCCCGCTACGGTCAGGATACGGGGTAATTGGGTCCAATTTGCCACGGATCCCGGACTGGCAATTCTCAATTTGCGTGTTGTGTCACGGCGGTGCTGCAAAGATGGCCGTTTTCGTGTGAGACCGACTTACCTATGATAGTAATTAATTACGAGTGTGACGTAAGCGGGCGCCTAGGCCGCTGGTCCCCGCCGTCGGCGCCGCTGCCTACGCCTCACCTTCCTAATTACACTCCGTCTAGACGTCGCTGCGTGCGTCCCGACGATCTTCATACCGCCCCCCTCCCCTGCACCCCGCGCCGCGTCGCCCCACAGCCACCCCATACAAATACAAAGTTGTAGTAAGTCGTAACGTAACACACATGTGCCTATTATATCCAGTTTTTCTCATCGACCAATTATTTGCGTGCGGATAAAAATTGTGTAATCTGGATTGAAAATATTCGCTCAGTCTCAGCGTAGGATTCGCATTAGAGTTTTTTAAAGTATTTTGATGATGAGTAAGTGTACGTCCAAACGATGATAGTTCCTTTAACTTAAAATTGATAGACTTGAATGGAAAAACGGTAGAGTTTCCCAATTCTATCTATCTATTGCCCGGACAAAACGCAAAAATGTAAAGTTCATTGAATAACAAATAAGTGAATTAATAAATAAATGACAGCAGCCACTTTTTCATGTCAGGTCAAACTCTTGACCTACTTCCTAATAATTAAGGCACAACATGTGTGATTTTTAAAAATGAAAGCAAATTCAAGTTAACCAAAATAAATAGATGAAATACGACAGTGAGTTAAATTATCCAAATATTCTAAATTACCTATAGCAGTACAGATTAAAATAAATGTTTCTGCCTTGGCTTGGAATTAGTAAATTATTTTCAAATCTTAATTTTAATGTGCTGGATTATTATTACAACTAATTTGGAACTTCTCGTTCCCAAGCAACACGTGAGTTATTACGAAAAGTGTTTAACATGTGTTTTGTTTATGAAGTGTTTTAAATTATGAAATCTGATGGCCCTTTCTTTTCAATAGTTTGTGACATCATTGTCATAAACTATTTTAACACATACGCTGTCATCAGCGTCTGTGTTAAACACTTTTTTTATATTACCACCATATATGGCCAGCACTAAATGCTTGTAATTAGCGAGGTAATATTAGTACTATTGACGAGCGATCGCCGATGACATAGATACTGAACCCTGCGCGTTGCGTGCCACGCACTTGACCAGTTTTTATTAAATCGACTGGCGGGCAGACAGTGGGCGACCTTTGCATTTACAAACACCAGCAGCCAGGTGCTTAGTTACATTCGTTCACGTCTAGACCACGACGCACTATCTAGCCGACTCGCTTCAAACAATCAATAACGAAAGTGAAGGCGAGAGATAGATTAATCGATCGCTAGCCGTCTTCAGAATGACATATATAAGCGAAATATGCACTTACGCGATTTTGCTCAAATCTTTCATTGGAATCAAATTTAAAATGAAGGTTTCTAAGATAAGAAGACAATGAATCGAAAAACGAAAGAATGTGTTTTTAGCGTTATTTCCTAATCTGCCTTTAATCATTATTTTATAAAACAATGCTTGCTCTAATGCTCTTGACCTCTTTGTAATCGTAAAAATACTGACGCATTTTTGTATTTATGACACATATAATAATGCACTACATGCTAATTTTAACTTAGCAAGAGATTAACGGACACATGACCAAAATAATGAATCATTAATTCGGCGTCGGCTTTAATATTGATGATGTCGAAAAAAACCTCACAGACTAATTTAGGCGAGATTGTGAACAGATCGTTTCATAAACATTGTTTATTTATGCTAGTTGGTAAAATGCCCGTGGAATATTTAAGCGACCGATGCCTAACTTCAGAAATAATGTCAGAATTTAAACTTTATGTAGATTACGTAAATTGCCTCAGATCGCGTGCGGGGTGGCCGGTGAGCGTCGTCTGCGTGCAATCGGCGTTACATCACTGAGTCTAGGCACTCTGTTCGCTTAATATGTGTTAATTAATTATGGAAATCAAGCAACCGAGTTACGCGATTCACGTGTTATGGCTTTATTGATTCGATTCCAACAAATCTGGAGCAACTTTGAATTTTCGATAAAGATGTAATTTTCAAATATTATTTACTACTATACGCGAACATTGTAGAAATCTGTCACTTTGGTAAAGTATGCCATATCTATAGTTTTCGGGAAATTATTCATAGTTTAACGTGACAAGGTTCTATCACGTTTGCTTAGTCCAAAGATAAATAAATAATACAAATTCCAAAAAAATAACTTATCTTAAGTTCTGATGCTGGACTAATTTTTTTATATAATTTATTTATGTATATATATATATATATATATATATATATATATATATATATATATATATATGTGTGTGTTGAAATATATAACAAATAACAAACAAATACTTCGTGAAAAATGTCGGCATAATACTTACTCGCTCCTAATCCTGTCTTAAGTTGAGACCCAAGGCTTTAACATAAATTATTCGAATGACATAAATTTAAGGAAGATATAATCTCACTTGAACAACCGAAATAAGGATTATGTTTGTATAATAGTTTGCCAGCTCAAATACTATTTATTATTTATTGCAAACTGGGTTTAATTACCCATGGCCTAGGGCTTAGAAGTAAGATGAAGCGGACGAAGTTATAGCGTGTTCGGACGAAGATTTAGGCTGTAAGTTATTCGTCCATGCTGCCGTAAATTGCTTCCACGCTGGCCTGGGAGTGAAAAAATAATATAGAACGTGCCAGTCCCGACTCAGCCCATGGGTATGCAAAAGTAGAATAAAGGGGATTGCTCTTTAAACCAATAACATCCTTGGGTACCTGAACCCGAATGGTGGAGAGCAAATTACCAACAACAACATACCCGAAGAGGGGTGATGTAGGGTTAGTCACTAACACCTTTGTGTAGTAATGAATGATATAAATCGAAAAGGCAGTGTATGGCTTGATTTCTGACCGATACGAATGGAAGAGGAAATACACTTCGCCTTTTCATTTCCCTTCAAACGTAGAGACGTTTCAGCTGTTCTTTTATTCTGTATCCATATCCATACTTACTAAACATTTACTAGTAATTTTACAGTTCCCCTCCTTATCATATATATATATATATATATATATATATTATTATGTCAAAATTACATTAATTTGTAACCACTATATTCTGAGTAATGAAATTCCGAAACCGATGAGACAAAATTAGTTACCTACTTCACACAAAAATAGTTACTATAGGACTTCATGTAATCGTCCACTAATAAACAGGTTGTGGCCAACTTATTAATATGGATGCTAATTTCTTTTATTTTTTGGCCATTCTCCACTTCTTAGACTAAATGTCTTGAAACATGCGGAAATTTTACGTAAATATATTACAAGTGCCACACCTACAATGAATATCTAATAGTTCTATTGCTGCATTCTTAGGCTCTTATCGAATTTGACTAGGCATAGAGGAAAACAGGGGCAGTCGGGGTGAGCACTAAAGCGCTTTTAAAGGGCCTCTTTAACCTGCAGGAGGGTTGCAAGTCCCGGGCACTGTTCTGTAGACCCCGCAGCCCCGCACCCTTGCAGAAAATTAAAGGATATGTCATCTGACACTACGTTTAGATATGTCCAACACAATATTTTCAGACCTGGGGTTCTAAAAAGACCTTTTGACGCAATATCGCCAGAGCAATTAATTTTTCTGAATCCGTAGGTTGTTTTATGTATCCAATTAATGTTATGTGAGCCATTTTACAAGCTCTCGTACAAAACTCTCAAACTGGTAAGTTTCTATAGAGGATTTGTTCACCTAACATAAACAGACGACTGCTGACCATTTAATGACATGAAATGTTATGTTAATCATTAAAAAAAATTGCATACGTTACGTTGTCTTTTTAGACCGCCTGGAAGTTCAACAGTTAAATACTTATTGTTTTCGCAGAGCTGACCCACATACTAATAACTACTTCCCAGTCGCCCTAAACATTTGAGAGCTGACCCATGTCGAAGTTAATAAGACTGCTTTTTGCTTAAACGAAGCCACAGAGCTCAAACAGCATGCCAATCTAAGAGAGCTCATTGTGTTTTTATTATCATGCGTCTTATTTACATTTAATTACGATTCATCTTCGTATTTTACGCGGGTATTTACTGAAATTGACTGCTGTTTTGCTAGGTTCTTAGAATTTTGTCTTAGAGATATTGTCTGTTATTTTTATTAGAAGGCCTGTTAACGACCCCTTTGGCATTGGGCCCTGTACAATGTATGTGATTAGGTAACATGCCTTACTATTAGAATTAGCATTTCGTACATTTTAAATCTGTTGGACTACAAAGAAAATTTAAGCTTGTAAACTATTTGGTGAAATGCTTACGCGCGCTATTTGATATACAAATCTTTAGACTAGAAAGTATCTAACATTAACAACAATTTAATCGTTCAACGAAATAATCATTTCTATTTTTTTTCATTCTAGGGTTATATTTTCAGTGAACTGAGAATTTACTTCATTCATGTGGACTTCATATATTGTTTTGTTAAATTAACAAATTAGCAACGATTTGTTAGTTTTGTTATTAACAAAACAAATTTTGAGCAACACTAAACAAAATACCGCAAAATAGTTATAAAACAAAATAAATGCTTTACAAAGCAATTTTATTTACGACTGGTCATTGGATTGCCATTGGTCCCATTGGTCCCGGCTGCATCTGCAGTAGTTAATACTCGCCAGCTTTCACTTGGCCTTGATGGGTTACTTCTTCCTATTCTTCCATTATTAGATATAATTCGGTAAGTTTGAATGTATAGCACTGTTTTGAAAACTACCATCACCTAACAGAATGCCGTGGTCAAATAAATACATAGTAAATAGATCACAATAGCATTGTGGTGTGAAAGGTGGTAGGGTAGGCGGATATCAATGATAACAACACAGTTATTTCTCTACCCATTGTAAGATTGTTTTATTAAACCTATATTTTTGCTTGCACATCTCACAAAAACAAAATATTATCACAAAAAAAATGCCACACGAAAGTTTGAAATCCAAGTAAGAATTTAATTTAGAAATATTATTTGTTTTATTAAAATACAAAATAAATAATGACAAATACAATTTGCGTCACGTTTTTATCAAGCCATCTGTAATTATATAAACACATGCCTACCATTTACTGATTTTTTTCTGATGTAATAGCTTACTTGCTGTCGACAGATTATAACTCATACTTCAAGATAATTTTACAATTATTTCAAGAGTTATTTAAAGTATATTACTATTTATAACTGCATACCTAAACAGTTGACTCATAAGTGAACTGTAAACTTTGAATAGGAGCTTGTGTAAATTATAAAGATATCGCTACTTAAATATAAAAAAAGAGATATATAACCAATAATTGCATTCCAGCAACAGTAAGTATTTTTTGAATTGCGACTCTCTTGTACTAAATGATAGATCCTGGTTGATTGCGTGGTATATAGGTAGCCGCCTGGAGGATGCCGGTTTAGTTACTACAAGATCAGAACATTGAACATTGACATTATTTGAAATTTTCTGACCTCTATTTCGTTCATATAATTTTTATAACATTTATATAATATGTACAAATAAAAATGAAATAATAATATTTAAAAACATTAGTTGAATGGTTATTTTGTCATGTCAGGTATGAAGACTACCAATTAAAAGCTACCGTTTTCAAAACAAATCAACAAGTTTTTTATTCTGTTTGAGTAGTATATTTTTATTTCTTCACGTGTGTCAGTCAAATAACCTTCTGACAGGATTTCGTATAGGATAAACGTGGGTCCGGTTCAAATTAAGGTTCCCACATATACCCTTGGCTAGTATAGGAATTATTTTACACAGAAGAGTGCCCACTTTAGCCAGCTTGCCCGTTTTGGCCTGCCTTCCCCTACATTTAACCATGCTGGTCAGATCCTGATCCTGTATAAAGGATAATTGGACGCAGCAGGAGCAGCAATACGCCTGCTGACAGCAAGCAGGACGGAGTCGCCACGTGGTCAGGTATCGCCAGCTGGAGAAGTTATTTCGGTGATCGGTGGCAAGCCCCGGCAGACCGACACCAGACGTCGGCGCCGCCCCCGCGCCCCTCCTTCCCTCTAAAAATAGCCGCACTGTGCATTCTTGGGCGAACGATGTCGAATTTTTGTCGAGTACGCGCGACCACATGCCGTTTGTTGTGGCCCAGCCGTCGGCGGTAACCTTCGACCGCAAGCCCCTCTCGGCCCCGGCCCACCGCGGGCTGCTTGCACGCGCACACCAACTGCACTCCACAAATAACACATTACATCATCACCAGCCGTTTGTTGTCCCCACTGCTTGGGCAAGGGCCTTCCCTATGGATGGAAGTCTACACCATCAACTGCACTTCACAAATAACACGTTACATCATCACCAGCCGTTTGTTATCATCATTGCCTGGGGCACAGGCCTTCCCTATGGATGGAAGTCTGTCTGTCAGTCCTGAGGGCATAGCCAAGTGGCTTATCTATTCGGACGCATAGAATAAAAACGTCAATTTTTGACAGCTACTCATTTGACCCGACAGTCGCTAAGTTGTTTTATCTGCAATACGTCAGTTTCATACACTTGTATTCAATGCGTTATATATATTTATATATAATAAGCTAGGTACTTGGCTATACCCCTGAGGGTATAGCCAAGTGGCTTATCTATTCGAACGCATAAAAAACAAAAGTATGAAACTGACGTATTGTTTTCCCTGTAATACGTCAGTTTGTATTCTATACGATCGATAGATTGGCCACTTGGCTAGGGCGGTTTGTAACACATTAACTAACAATTAGTAATTATAGTTAGCACGATAAGACACAACATATGTCTATTTCAGGATCTTCACCAACCTTTTGTCCCCATTGCTGGGACACAGGTCTTCACTATGGATGGAAGAATATAGAGAAAATGGGCCATAAGCCACCGCACTGGCCCAGTTCGGTTTAGTGGTTAGGTTACGCATTACTTATGTATGCATTATTACATTACACATGCTCCACCAATTGTTTCGATTCTTGTTTCTGCCACACCAAAAGGTCTCTCTTATCTTCAGTTCATTATAGAACAGATTTTTGCAACTCCGTTAAAATTCCTAGAACTTTATGATACTCCTGATTCCTGATACACAAGATGGCCTGCGGCAAGCAACCTCATGGTTCGTTTTGGCAATGTCTTTATTTAATTTTCCCTATTATATATGAAAAGTGAGGCAAAAATTATTCTTTCAGTATGAAGCAAGCGTATGCGTAAGCGTACTACGACTATTATGCTCTATAAATTTTCTACATAAGCTCCTTTTAGGACTTTTTAAAAGACATTCATATAATCATTTAGGTATTAAATAACCTTGTACCTGAAAGAAGATCTTGGTTTCATAACACATGTTTGTATGCATTTCAACAATCTCCAAAATGTCAACAAGTTTCTCAAGAAAAAGATCAAAACAATACGACGATGTAGAGTCACCGAAGACGCAGAGCAACACATTCACCTATTTCTGCGTTGACTCACTGATTTTGTTTCCAAACACGAATCGAAATAAAGATCTTCGAAACTGTGATTAAGGACTAAAAACGGAAAAACAAATTGAATCATAAAATAACAAAAGGCACGGGAGAGCGGGCCGAGGCGGGCGTGTGGCTCGGCGCTCGTCGGACGAGGTATTCTGATTAAGGATCGCTAAAATTAGCGCGACCACGCAAACAAACTCCTTTATAAAAATAGATCCGTATATAATGTGTGAGCCACTAAGTATGTACGTAACTTACTATATTCGTTGACGTTTAACATAATTTATTGAAACGAAATTAGTGGAATAACTTTAGCCGAGATGTCTGCGAGTTTGAGACGGATAACGTCATTAACATACCGTACCTACATTTAGTAAGTGAAATATTTATTTTTTGTTTTAGGTTTAATAACATAAAGTTTATTCATATTATACCGTTACATGCAGTCATGAATCAGAAATAGATACGTCAAACATTTGTCAATAAAAGAAATTTTGACTGTTATATAGGCAACGCGCGGCTCAGAGTCAAAAGGTTTTAAATTTTTCCAGGCCTGCTAAATTTGTTTTAAGGAGAGTTCTCACATTACAGGAGCAAATCCCATATTACTAAAACCGAGTTACTTTTCATGGAGTCAGTTGTTTATCTTAAAACAGGCAAACAATTTATTTAAAATAATAAGTCAAAAATTTTACTTAGTGCTTGAAGAATAGAAATAGGTCTATAATTTGTCGGATCACTCTTATCACTAGCTTTAATAAGATAATTTAATTATTTTCATAAGATTTTAAAATCTTTAGTGCAGTTACTACTAAGTTACTTAATTGAGAGACTATAATATTAATATTATTCTCAAATATATAAACAAGACCACCAAATACAGCTTCAGTTTTTTCATATTTAAATATTTCAGCGATGAATTGTATTTTTCAACATTAATTATCAAGAGTTCAAGTGCTTCTTGACTATTAGAACAACCACTAGTACATGTGATTGGAATATTAGACAAAAACACTCCCAAAGTATGTAATAAAATATTTAATAATAATAATATTCCTTCCCTCTAATAGTTTGTGAATATTTAGCGGGAAAAATCATTCCAATAGTTTTCTAGTTAGTAGCAACCAAGTCCCGTGTGATTGTCAGCGCAATAAATTGTAAAAAAAAATACCACTCAATGCAGCTGCTAGCTATGTAAAACTATTGTAAACGCATACACAGTCAAGAAATGCTCTCGCGTGTTTCATTATACCGCGCTGCCATCGAAGATCTTTGAGAATAGCTACCGAAGTTGAATGACTCGAGCACGTGCAAATACCTACCGATAATATTTACCTCCAAACATTTACGTAAATAACTGTACATTATATTCACATTGCAAGGTCAACACCCTTAACTGGCTCTGGTGTTTAACACAAATTTCTTTTTTGTCCTAAAAGTAAATTCCTGTGTATTACGTACCCGACATGTAGACGGAAATAACTTGACCCGACTGACATAACGAGAGAGTAACTACAGCATGTAAATGTTCTAAATTGCTTATTCAATCGTCTTTATGTACGCGGGCGAATATTTTGCATTTAAAACGGTTATCCTCTGTGCTCAATTTTGATCTATGTTTATGTCTACCCTCTTAGTAAAAATGTGGACTAATCTGATGGCAGATTTATATTCAACCATTTCGGTGAGACGGGCAGAGACCGGAAGGAAACATACTCTTAAAAGCAATATACATACATACATAAATCACGCCTATATCCCCGAAAGGGGTAGGCAGAGGTGAATTAACACCCACTTTTCGCCAATTATGTTCGGTCCCATGTAACAGGTGGCGAGCCTATTGCCATATATCGGGCACATAAATCGCAGTACAATTTTATATTGCTAGGTGGTATGAGAGAAATGCTGCTGCCCATTACTCATTGCTGTCTTTACCCTTAGTCGCCTTGTACGACACCCACGGGAGAGATGGGGGTGGTGACAATTATATTCTGCTCTGCCGTCACCATACGGCCCAAAAGCAATATAGTTTTAGATAATCGTCACCATTCGTAAGATAGGGCACAAGAGAACCACTTCTCTTTGGAAGCATTTACAGAAAATCAAAGCCAAAAACCCCCTTATTATTTTGCTGGTACATAAGAGAAAAAAATTAACGTGCTTACAAGCTCACGCATGATCAGGAATCAGGAATAGTTCATGACAGTTAATGGATGTATTTGGTTGTATGATTAAAAACTACACGGTATTAGGTCCCCTTATTATTTATCGCAATATTCCCTTTTGCTTACTTTTGCTATATTAACTTAGTTATATTTTTTCTTCTGCCGTGTGGTGACGGAAGAGTAGAATACAATTGTCACCACCCCAAATCTCTCTCGTGGGTGTCGTACAAGGCGACTAAGGGATAAATCAATAATGAGGAATGGGCAGCAGCGTTCCTCTTGTACCACCTAGCAATAGCAATGTACTGCGACTTTTGTGCCCGATAAATGGCAATAGGCTCGCCACCTGGACCTAAAATAATTGGCGAAACGTGGGTGCTAGTTCACCTCTGCCTACCCCTTCGAGGATATAGGCCTGATTTATATATTTATGTATGTGTATTTTTTCTTTGTATCTGAACTCGTAAGTAATTTTTGCATGCTCTATCTAAGTTTCGTTCGCTTCCCTTTTGATCATTTGAAACATTTCGCGCTTTGGTTGCTTAAATGAAATGTTCATTCACATTGTTGAAGTCTTATAGCTATTTCATAAAATTAGTCAACAAACAAGCTTAAAGCCACGTGTTAAATTTCGGAATCTTTCTTGATTTAGGCATACGATATTTTGATGCTGAATTAATGTATTTCCATTAATTACATTTATATAAGACGGCAGAACAGAATATAATTGTCATACAAGGCGGATAAAGGTAAAGACAGCGATGAGTAATGGGCCAAGCATAATATACTTCGATTTATGTGCCCGATAAAATTATGGTGTTGATTCACCTCTGCCTACCCCTTTGGGGATATAGGCGTGATTTATGTATGTATGTACATTTTAATTATTTTACAAATAACAATTTAATGGCCAGAACTTATAGATTAACTAGACTAATAACCAACCATAACAACACTACTAACATAATTCTTATGTCGTTCCAAAGAGATATTGTGTGTACATTATCAGTGCTTTTTAGGATTGGAGAATAGATATTCGGTCATAGTGTTTACATAATTTTATACATATAAAACGATAATAATATAATAAATTGGAATTTTTGTAGTTGAAACCATAAACTGTAAGAACGAATAATACAATTAGCAAATCACTCCTTTCTTTAATTACTTGCTCAATTGATAAGTGTCAAACTTCTACAAAATTCGTACAAATGTCGACCTGTCCCAAACTATTCTATTATTAATCTAAGATGGCACAAAGAATACAGGGCTGTTAAATATGCACGCAAATAACCACATCGATCTGAGAATATGTATTTATGGTTTATTTACTATAATTTTATTCAACAGCTTTAGTTAATTGTTTTTAAAGAGGAATTTAGAGATTTGAGGAATAAACACGTCATTTTGCGTATTCCAGATGTTTCGATGGAAACAGTATTCAAAGTAAACCTTTGTTTATTATCTTATCGTAAGTAGCATATGGGCTTTGCTATTTACATGAGGCGAATCGATGATTTATGTATGACGACATCGAAATATATAATATATCTATCTACATTAAAGTAAGAATATTGAAAATTATATTTTGGAAATTTATGTAAAATAAGTTTATGTTCGTTAATGTAAGAATATATTTGAATACACATTGCAAGTAATGACAATTTTTGTACATATTAAAACATTCCTAAATCCCTGGATTCCGTTACCAGAAACATGATGTCAAAAGTAAAATTACTGTTTGTCTAAAAGTTTATTTCGTAAGCCAAACAGTAAAAAATGATCATATATATCTTATATATGTGTTATCACGCCTTTTCCGCTGAGTTGTTCAAACCTTAACCATTTTTCCGCTTTATCACGTCTCATCACTATCCTTATACGTATCGTATGCTCGGCTACCTAACTATTACTCTTGACCTAGCCTTGTTTTTAAGGCTTTTAGCTTAATTACTCATATCCAGTGAAAATCTGAACTTAGACATACGATTTTCTGATAATTATAATTGTTATATAAATACACGCCGTCTTTAATGATATACATAATATGGATAATTCTAATGGCAATGAATCCCATCAATCTCTTCGTCTCCTAGAGCTGGATTATGTAACTAGTTTCGTATCTATACCTAATTCTTGTTTGGTTACAGATCCCGGATACCTAATTATTAAGTTTCAATACAACTTTAAATATTAGCGTGTCTGGTCTGATAATATAAATTTTAATTAATAATTTTTAAAATCAATTTTCTTCTTCTTCTCCCTGCCCTGTTCCCAGTCTATCTCAGGTCGGCGCAGTATGTTTCCTCTTCCATTCATATCGGTCAGACGTCATCAAACCATCCACTCCCATTTGATTCATATCATCCATCACACCGTAAAGGTGCTAGTGATGAATGAAGGTATAGAAAAGAGACAGAAAGGACAATGTCGAGAGATCGATGAACGGAGAGAGTGATTGGAATGACAACATTCCAATCCATGCTGCTCAAAGTTTTGGCTTAGGTTTTACAGCCAGCCGCCTGCCTGACACCAAACCTCTTTGGGTATGCTGTTGTTGGTGGTTTGCCCTCCACCATTCGGGTACCCCAAGGTGCTTATTGGTCTACACCGGGCAATTTCCCTTAGTCGACTTAAGACACCCATGGGATGACTCGGGGCTGGCCTATTCTACGTTATTTATTCGCTCCCAGGCCAGCATAAAAGACTTAAAATCAATTTTATTGGTTAAAATTTTATTTAGAAACCTAAATTAAATTTTTGTAGAGTATAATGCGTAGCGACATTATTATTCACTTAGAAAACACAGCGATTACGTGGCTTACCAGTACTTCCATAAGCAGACGTGGCACACGAAAACACTCAGAAAAGAAATAAAATTATCATTATTTAAATACTACAACCCTGTTGTAGTAAAACAAAATAAAACAAAAGAGCTAACAATAGTTGAAAATCTTTATATATTTTTTTTTAACCTACATTTTCTGACTTGACCTTTTTCAAAGCCAGTGCCTACTTTAAGCATTATGACTTTCTGGCGATCTAATCTATTTCTCCTAAAAGAAACTTCGGAAACTAACGACAACGAAAACGAAATTGGATAGTGACCCTACAATAATTATTTTTTGTATGTATACTTGTTCGAAACTGCAAAATGGCTTTTAGATCGAAAAATCTATAGCCTACTTTACTGCTGTAACTCTGTAGCCGTAGCAAATTCTACAGGTTTTTGCAAATCGATAATGCTAACTATGAAAACCCTATTTTCATTTTCATTTGAACATTATATTATAAATGTTAAAAAAAATAGTACAAATAAGATGGTTAGAAAAAGTTCGATAAATTAGTCTTGATCGAACCGAACCACATCGGAATTTCTAACCACAATATTCTTGGCACACCTGACCATAAAGTGGACTTTTTCGTCCACTGCGCTACACGTACGAAAAATCCCACTTCCTGGTGACATAAAACTATGATCTTATCTCGGAGATAAAAAAGAAAGCCTAAGATCGCATTTTAAACTCAATACTTGCGATCAGAAGCATTCTTAGTTTTATTGCCCTTGGTATATAATCTACTATTATCTATAGTAGAAATAGCACGATTCTTAGGCAGAAACACATTTTTAAACACGACGCGACCCGATGTAACGCGACGCGTGTTGAGTCGAAACAAATGTAATAGTTTTCTATGACCAGAATCACAATATGAACATCCGACGCGACACCGGATTGTTCGGTGTCTACACATGGAGTCGCGTCGCGTTTCAAAAATGTGTCGGGGTCATTATTCTTATTCGTTTAAAAACAAGTTGCGTTTGGTGTAACTCCCAGGTTCACTGAGTGCAGCATGTTTGTGTTGGTGCAGAGTGGTGGTGGGCGGGCGCATGCGCGGGCGCCGCCGTGCTGCTGTGCGCCGCGGGCGCGCTGGCCCGGCCGCTACTCCGCCGCCGGTTCCGCCGCCGCAGCCGCCGCCGCAGCCGTCAACCCCGTGAGTAATCACCGAATATACTCATTTGTTTACTCATTAGTGAGGAGCTCGCTAGCGCAATGGCACAGTGCGCTTGGCCTGTGATTGCGTAAACTAAGCAATTTCGCTAAGGCCGGTCATTGGATGGGTGACCAAAAATTTATTA
>OZ008352.1:8748380-8806308 GCA_963931975.1 Cataclysta lemnata
GACCCGCGCGTCCCGCATAGACTCGCTATTTATTTGTACGGGCCCCGCGCCGGCCACGTGAGCCCCCGCCGCCCTACGCCGCGCCACACAGTGCGACCGTGCGACCGAGCGCCGGCTGACTTTCGCGAATACTAAGACTGAAATAAAATAAAGATATAACGCTATAAAGTCTACGTTGGAGTACATATGTTGTCTTAGGTAAAATTAATTCAAATAGAAACAATTAAAGTATATAATATTTAATGAAACTTACGATTGTAACCTACGATGATATTGTATATTGTGAAAGAGGTCAGTCAATAGTGAGCTAACGTCTTGCAGTGTACGGATTCATGTTCACGTGACCCGTTTCAACGTTTATTTCTACCCAGCAGCTATAATTACGTCTGTGTTTAAACAACTTTTATATTTATTTGTATCTATGATGTGTGCGGAGGAATGCATATCAGTACAGTAAAGCGAGGAATATTAATTTACAAAGCATAGTACTATTTAATTGTAAATATTAGATTAATGATGGCTAAACGCCAAATCCGAGGGTCTTTTTGATTGAGTGTTTACTACATTCCATATTTATGTTGAAATATTCTGAATACTGCTTGCTATGCCAGCGCTGCGTCGCCTGGGATAGCACTCCACCTCACGCCGCTACACCTCGAACTCACTCTCGTATTCCGCGGTCACGCTGTCGTGCCGACAATAATTACCTACTAGTGAGTGATATTAGAAATGCAATGAAACAGAAATCTCATTAGGGAATAGACATTGTTTAAATTAAAGCATTGGTTGACTTAATTTTAAATTAGGTTTTTATTTATTATTTATGTTACGGTAATGGAGACACACATTCCGCATTGTTTGTGGTGCAACGCAATGAGTCAGCATTAATATTGTCAATAGATGCAGAATGTGTGTAGCCACAGTGGAAACTTGGAGGGAGTTCGCCTACAGCCGCTTCTGGATAATAATCCTTAAAAGTAATGGTATAGTAACTAAATTGCCTTGAAATTGTGAATAGAGATGTTTCATAAAGCCCCCGTTTCGCGTTGCAAAGAATAAAACACAGTTGTGTCGATTTATGGGCGTAGTGGCGTTTTTTACACACGATGGGTCCCATTTGTTGTACTTATATTGTAAATTATGTATACTTTAACCATAGATCCAAGACTAGTAACCTAATTATTTGGCCGCCTGTGTCGTATTTCATTGACAATATCTTTGTTGAAAGACCTTGTATGCTCCCCATAGTCAATCGAGTATTTAAGTTTTATGCACATAATTATTGCCATAATGAAAAAAAAATTGTTTTCAGTGTGAATCCTTTATGTTTATTAACTCCTGTTCATAATATGAATATTTTGTCATATAAATCCGACTGTGGCGGCCATTGTGAGAAGCCTGGCTCTAGAAGTAGCACATTTTTTTTATATATACTTAGAATATCTGGAAGTCAGCTATTGTAAAATCCTCTTTTTAGTAATATTTCCATCACCATCCAATTTTTAATATTTCTATTGCAAAATTTTCAAATTCCAACCTTATATGAATGAAAGGACAGTAAATATTTATTTGCACCCCCATTACTGAAAAAAATTATCAGTGTATTTTCAGACGCTCTTACCTAAAATATGAGAGGAAGATCGTCTACATGCCAAGTTTAAAAAAACATATTTATTTTGACGACGTTTTCAGCGAGGGTTCTCACGATCAGCGAGAACCTTAGATATCCACTTAGAATAAATAATCGTTTGAGTTTTGTTCAATCAGATTTAAATTGCAAAAATGTTTGTCTGCCTTTGAAGCTATAAATATTTTTTGTTTCTTAACATTAGGACGCTCAGTTTCCAATTGTGACATAACATGCTGCAAATTTTTTTAGAAT
Organism: Cataclysta lemnata; assembly: GCA_963931975.1. NCBI lineage: Eukaryota > Metazoa > Arthropoda > Insecta > Lepidoptera > Crambidae > Cataclysta > Cataclysta lemnata. Next base: position 8,750,263 of record OZ008352.1, read on the forward strand.
CTATATTGTTCCCAGAATCGGACGGAAAGAGTTAATTTAACAAATAAATGTTATAATTAGTCTGTAGAGCAAAAGAAAAAAAAACATTGACAACAAATCAACTTTGAATCGATTGCAATGATGCTATTCCATTGATATGTATCCATTGACTTAGGTTACTCACTATGACCGCTATCTAAATGTCTACTGTAATTAATTTATTCATAAATCATTGCAACTGTATAGTGAGTTGTAAATCTAATAAAACGCCATTGGATGTATGTCAAAATGGTTCATGTAATATAGCGCTTTGGACCTTTGTTTCCGCTATATTAGAATAGAGATTCTTACAAACACTGTTAACTTAATTCTAAATTATGTGCTAGTCGGTTTACGACTATAATCCGTAAGTAATTATATTTTTGTTATATAGTTAATATAAGTTTAATAGCCTAAACTTGTAATTAATCTCTTGTCCTTTTACAACTACGCAAGTAGTATAAACAAAATACCTTTGCCGTGATGGTGTGTTCTTTATTTTAATGTGAAACACACAAATTGTATCTATTTATCATTAGATTTATTAATTTGTTTTGTAACTTATATACATTTTTAGTTTATAAAGCTGAATTCCAATATATATTTTCGTTATTTATAGATAAGGTGATTTGTATTTAAAAATAAATATTGCGTTGCGATATCAGGAACATTAGTCAGTTCCATATGCAACACTTAAGTGTATGAGCACATATTTATTTTTGAGCAAATTTCCCAAGTCCAGAAGCGGCTCATTGTGCACAATAGTAGGATTGAAATGTGTTGTATGTTATATGAAATGAGAAAACTATTGTTTTGTATCCTATTGATTGTGTCAATTTAATAATATAAATGCTCCATCCAGCTATGCGTGTTCACAAATGTATGTTCTCATTGGTTATTGTCATAATATAAAGACCATGGTATAACATCTGATAGCCACTCTTAAAACAGGCTCAAAAATTGTTTTTGCGCAATATTATGTCTTAGTATGATCGTTAAAGTATGTTCTATTGTTTACTGTCGTCTCGCTAACATTTGAGACTAGTAGAAAATCTGTATTTGTGCAAAAAATGCTATCGAAATATAAAAGTTGTTTAAAGTAGTTTCACAGATTAGATTTATAATCTAGAAGCAAACAATATTCCATTTGTCATATACTTAAATAAGTAAACGCAGAAGCAAATGTTTATTAATAAAAAACTGCATTAAATTATGACCTACCAATAATGAAAATATGGTTTTAATTAGCCTTATGTAATCCCATAGGAAAAATAATAGGTTGAAGGTGATATTGTTTAACGTTTGCTCCAAAGTAAACGTAATCCTTGACTTATTAATTTTAATCCCTCTTACCAGTAACCCCCGAATATAGAAACGCTAATCAAATTTGGGGGACTGCTTATAAAGTTAAGTGGGCATTACATGTCAGAATTTGTATGGAAAAACGTCAATTTTGACAACATTTAAATGTTAAGCAAGACTCAAACTTTGATTAGCGTTTCTGTATTCGGGGGTAGAGTCCCAATATTCTATCTTAACACTTGAAGATAGAAGTACTACAGCTTAGTTGCTTAGCAACTTCTGTTATTTATCGGAAACCTATAACAAAAAATGCCATGTAATAATCTTTAGTAAGCTTACTTTTAACTGTAGATAGAATATTGGGACCCGCCGTTAGAGTTTGTGCCTACTTGTACGGTACGACAACGGATTCTTATGTGATAAACTTTCTTTCGTTATTATTATTATTTTTCTAACATTTTTATAATGTTAAAACAATAATACTTATATATGTTTTAAGTTGAAATCCCATAAGTACATTATTGTTGTAAGAGTACTTATCAATGATAATTAATTAACTTATTCACATAATCATGTCTCATATTAATATTATTTGCATTAATTTATTTTCATTCCCAATTTATTTGTCACGTCTAACCGGAATAGATCGAGTGATATTTTGTGTGACATAATTGCATGAAAAGTCATGTCTAACCACGACACCAACTGGCGAGGTGTCGAGTACCTAGGTTTATTTAGTCGTAATGCACCTAGAATTCTTAACACTAAGGGCCTGTTTCACAATCGACAAGTAAGTTCGAAGTAGCTTACTTTGCAGTTCAATTGACATATATTTCATATTACAACTGTCAAATTATCTGCGAAGTAAGCTACTTAGAACTAACTTGTTGATTGTGAAACAGGCCCTTATTATTCTCCGTGCCACTTAAAAAAAACGACTACCTACATCATGGGCGGCTAAGGGCCGGCGCCCATTGGCGGCACGGCATGGCAATGTATTTCTAGGCGACGAATAAAAATATAACTAGAAAGTATGAAAATAAAGTTGAAAGTTCGATGTCGTCTGTACAAATACTAACATTTATATATTATGTTGAAATTAAAATCGCATAGTTTAAAATTACGCCGTCACGCGGTCCTATTATGACACAGTTCTAACAGTTGTAAAAACGCAAAGAGATCTCAGAACACGCTGGCATGTCAGTCGAAAATACTACAACATTTTCGGAAACAATTTAGCAGCAGAATTGATCACGGTCTACATAACCATACCTACTTCGTCTATGGCTTTACCATCAAGAAAGTAGGTATGGGTCGAGTTTCCTAATTATGTACATCCGGGGCAAAGCGGTTATAGGTACGTTAGTGAGGTCACTCTAAAAATGAAGAGCAGTTATATGAAACGGCCATAAATTTAAGTTTCAAGACTTATCAATCATGAAACAAATTAAACCGGATGAATGATTTTCCCACACACACGCTCTAACCCCTTTCGCAGCTAAAAAGGAACCTAACTGGGAATAGATGGGTAAGTATATTTTTGTCCTTAAAAATAATAAAATAATAAGTAATTGGAAGCCCCTCCCCGGTTTTCGAATGACGACCTTTATTCCACTCTCTCCTTGCATACCACAAAGTTCCATAAACCTTATCCGACTCAGTGGACCTATTATTCTAGTCCGATAACCTCGTGGAATGTCACGTGTGGTGGTACAGGTATTTAAACCAGACCAATAGGTAGAGAAATCAGGTCGAAAATAGTCGAAATCTCCTGACATCAACAACACTTCATACGAAGGTCATTATAATTCAAAAGACAGCCTAGATTCTACGTGGGTGACTTAGTTGTCAGGCAAACCCGCGAAGTAGGCTTAAATTATTATGAAGTGTTGCAAATTGAGTATTCTAGAATAACGGAATGAATATGAGATTTCGTTTCGTCATTCTAGAATCTCCATCCGGAGAAGATTTAGGGCGGCCACCACAGACATGCGAATAAGTTGGACGACTAAATCGCAGATCGTACCAATAGTCATCAGCACCACCCATCGCGCGAAAAGTTATCTGGCGCGCAGTCTTTAATAGCCATTTATCGATTTGAACTGTCAAAAAACAATGGATTTTTGGCAGTTCAAAGTGTTAAATTGCTATATTTTAACGTGTTTCGGTGGCCATGCAGCATGCTAGCCAGCTGGTAATGGCCCCCGAGATAGTGAGCTTAATGCACACAAAAAATAAATACTAAAACCGACGGTACTTGATAAGTTTATATAGGAATATTTTACTTTTTAAGATACTGTTTTTTAACCTTTATAGTAAGAGTTTTCGAAGCAAAGATGTAAACTCCTTTGCCTCACCTATATTTTTCATAATCTAAACTATTCTGTATCTGTACTTCGTCTATAATCTGTACTAAATTTTGAGTCTATGACATTGACATCTTGTATAGGGTTTGTTTGTTTGGTAATTGGTACATTTTGTGTTGTTTGTAAAATGTATAACAAATTGTTTTGATTTCATATTAACATTGAAACTAGGTATTTTCATTGATATAGAAATTTTAATGCCGTTATGCAGATAATTATTGATTGGTAAGTAAATTCAGTGTACCACAGAGCATGAATTTTGATTAGAATAATTTAATTTTTATGGTTAATATTAAACCGTTTTAGGTTTTGCCTTTCGCAAATTTAAATTTAAATTAACATAACTATTGCGAGCAAAACTATCCACAAAGAGCATTTTCTGACCTTGCACGATTTACCTTTTCCTAGATTTACCTTTTCCTTTTTGTAAACGTAACAACAACAAGATTTTCAAAATTTTCTTTAGTTGCAGTTAAACTTTTAAATCAGTTTATTAAAAGTTAAATTTATAATTTTGTTTATATTGTTTACCTACCTGCTTACTTGATACGGAACGTGAAACTGTCAATGTCAAATCAAATACGCAATAGAAATTATTTGTTTGTTTGCTGCTCAGTCAGTGAGTGAGTGACATCACTGCTAAACTAAAACTACTTTACGACAGAAGACATCTAAAATTTTCATTACATACAATACATTCCAGTACTCTCTATAAATTACAACCAAGGCACGATTTAATTACATATTATGGTAAGAATAAAACGGAACCTACTATACAATACTTTTAATTTTTTATTCCCATACTGTGAATTTCTATTGGAAAAAAATGTTTGTGAGTGCTAAGTGAATTAATATAGAGTCACCTAAATTAATAAATCAATTATTAATTTAAATTTACATTGGCTTGCATTGACAATAAATGTATACTTTGATGAAAAAGTGTTTGCCATAAGGTAAATATGCATTCTCCAATTACTAGTCTCTAATATATTTTATACCTACCTAACTACTGTACACTCTCGAGTCTATTTATTGCAATATATTATTTATAATATTTTAGGTATAACTGACCACCTAAAAATGGGACCTCCAAAGAAAATAAAGAAGTATGATTCCAAACCTGGAAATGATAGATCAGGTAATAATTATACTGTACAGCAAATTAATTTACATAACTTAAAAAATATATTCCATAAGATTATCTCAATATATTATGAGGAATATTATAGTGATTGACAAATTGGTAAGATTTAATTGCTTTATATTCAGTGAACTGAGTGAGTCCTGACCTATTCATAAAATGTTATTTATACAGCTTCTAAAGAGTCGCAAATCTCTTGTCCTTATTTAGTATAAAACTATAATAATTATAACAAACTAAACTTCATTCCACTCTATAAATAAGACAAAACAGTAATATTCGTCTTGACCACAATCTGACTATAAGTAGTGAGATATTTAAGTTTATATTATTATGGTCTATATTTTAGGGAAAAAAAAGAAAGTGGAAGAGGAAATGACTATTGATTTAGTGGATGATGACAATAATGAAAATGTTGGAGTACCAGGAGCAGCTATGCAAGATGCTGAAAAGAATGACCAAGTGCCTGAAGATGAATTTGGAGCCAAAGATTATAGGTGAACTCGTGTATATTTTATAGAAAAGTTTAATTTATGTCAAAAGTTGTTATGAAGTGACTAGAATAATATATACATATGTCGTGGCCAAATCGTAGAATTGATCACTTCATGATGTGGCCGACCATTTCATGAAATGGTTGCATTTCATGAAGTGGCCAGCTAAAACTGACCGTATCGTTGAAACGTTAACGTTTGATGATATGCCCATCCACGTTTGGTCATATCATTAATGTAGTTAATGTTTAGTATTTTTACGTTGACCTCGTTTTTTGAGTGACTTAAAACGTAAAATTCTAAAAATTTGATATCGTAACGATATTTCACTTCACTTTTATCTTCCATTACAACATTACTAATAGTTTGTTTATTAGGATAATTGTCCGCCGCCATGATGCATCACAAAAACAAATCGAAATAAGCGCCTCTAACGGTGGTTGAATGTAACTATTTTACGATATGATTTATAATGTTTGGCCATATCATGAAATAGCCATGCGTTTAGCTATTCATATCATTAAATGTTGCTTATTCATTGATCTGGCCAGACCATTATCATGATATGGTCAGTTTTAGTTGGCCATTTCATGAAATGCCACCATTTCATGAAATGGTCGGCCACATCATGAAGTGGTCAATTCTATGATTTGGCCACGACACATACATAAATGCATATATCTCCGAAGGGGTAGGAAGTGGTAAATTAACACCAAAATTTCGCTAATTATGTTAGTTCCCATGTAACAGGTGGTGAGCCTTTAGCCATTTATCGGGCACGAAAGTCGCAGTACATTGCTATGTGGTATAAGAGGAATGCCCGCTGCTGCCCATTCCTCATCACTAGTTTTTCGCCGTGTACGACAGCCGCCGGAGAGATTTGGGGTGCTGACAATTGTATTCTGCTCTGCCGTCACCACACGGCATTATGCTATTAAAGAATAGTATAAATATTTGGAGGAATAAATGGAGAAATGGGAAGGAGAAAGCCTAGGCGGATCTTTCATAATCAAATTGAAAGTCTATTAAAAAAGGGCCAAGGGTCAAGTAATCATTATGTAATCATTTGAGATTATAGAGGGATATGTACTACTTAATTATAAATTAATATTAAAAATGAACTCCATGAGAAAAACATTATTTAATAACAAATCTGACAACATCTAATAAACTTTAATAAACACTTTGTAGTAAAATGTTGCTGAGTCATTGCTGAATTCGAATTTCGATTATGTTTTATGCAAAAAAGAATTGAAATTCGAAAGTGTTATATTATAACACATTGAATTTAAGAAGAGACTTGATGTAACTCTCATTAGCTACAATTATTCATATAAAAAAAATGTAATACAAATAAATGTAAAACTGTTGTGATTGCAGCTGACATCACTCTTGCATAACTCTATTTTCAAACAAATTTTATTGTATTTTATTTACAGAAGTCAAATGGCATTGAAACCTGATAATGCGAGTCGGCCTTTATGGGTGGCACCCAATGGACACATATTTTTGGAAGCATTTTCCCCCGTATACAAACACGCCCATGATTTCCTTATTGCTATAGCAGAACCAGTGTGCAGGTGTGTACTCAATCCCTCAATCTATCTCTTTTAGGTAATATAATTTAAGATAAGGAGTGATTACATGAGTGTGAAAGTATATGAATGAGAAAATTATAATAGTTATCTTCATCATCATGATCTTCATGCCCTGTTCCTATCTAACTGGAGTTGGTGCAATATATTTGCTTTTTCATTCAATATTGGTCAGACATCACCAAGTCACTTTCACTTCCTTTTGATTCATATCATTTGTCACAACAGTATTCTGCTAGTGATTAAAGAATGTGTACAAAAATTAAGAATGGACCGTGTTGAGAGTTTGAGAGTTTTTGGAATTGACCAGGGCATATGAAAACATTCTAATTGATATGATTATGGAATAATGGCTAACCGAGTTGTATAGTAACTAACTGCATGATAATGAAATGAATAAAGTTTATTGGTTGCTTACAAACTTGTTCTTTCAGACCCCAGCACATACATGAATATAAACTGACAGCATACAGCCTGTACGCCGCAGTATCAGTAGGGTTACAAACTGGTGACATAATTGAATACTTGCAACGATTAAGCAAGTGTGCCGTCCCAGCTGGAATCATAGAATTTATAACACTTTGTACTTTATCTTATGGAAAAGTTAAACTTGTTCTAAAACATAACAGGTAAATTCATTAAAATGTGTCATTTATGTTCCCTAATATATCCTACTTATGTTTAATGTAGATGAATGCAATTAATCTTGTTTTTTAACTGAGTTAGTGAGTTTTTAATATGTCTAAATACAAGTACATTTTGTGTGTTATAGATATTTAGTGGAAAGTAAATATGTTGAGGTCTTACAAAAGTTGTTGAAGGATCCAGTGATACAGCAATGCAGGCTGCGCCGTGATGGAGACGAAGATCTTTTAGCTTCAGCGTTGCCTAGCAAATCTGCCACTTTACCAGCAAAGGCAGGTATGTATTCAATACAATATATGAATACTATAGATAGGTATTTTGAAAGGGTGATTGAGGGGTCATTAAGGGAAATTATTTTAATATGTATCTAACTCTACATGAATTTACAGACTCACTGCACATCATTGAACTATTATTTTCTTCACATGGGATTACATCCAACTAAGAAAATATGGTTATTCCTCCTCATATATAATAACCTCATTAATATTTTTTCTTAAATATATACAAATACTAATAATATATATAAATATACAATAAAAAACAACATTAAAAACGTACTCATAGCATCAAATGTCTGAATAACCCATTGGGTTATTCAGACATTTGATAATTAAATCGGGCTCGTAGGACCAAAAATATATAGGGTTTGAATCTACACACTTTAGATGATATATCTGATAGGATGATAAGTAAGCTGATATGTCTGATTAGCGGGAACAGAAATCATGCAACTGAGTCGAGTACTATACGTATACGAACTGATTTACCTATTATAACAAAATGCCTAAGAGTGCGAGTAAACAATGTGCACCGGGCAGCAATTTACGACGTTGCACAATGTACGGTGTAGACCGTACATATTCAAAATGGTAATTATGAACATTACTCGAGGCCTTTCTAAATCAATCAATATCCCATATCACAGGAGAAGAAAAGCTTCCAACAAATGGTAGCGTGCCGGAGGACATCAGCCAGTTCTACCAACAGCTGGACCGTGACGACGACGACGATGAAACCACCGATATCGCCGCCAGCTCTGCGGTCGCGTTCGAAGTTGACCCGGACAAAATAGAGGTAATGGTGTTGGTCTTATAAAGATAATAGATCGAGTGCTAGAATGAAATGTGTGAAAGAAGGAGAAAGGAGATTGAAACGCGATTGGCTGTGATTATTTACAGGAAGAGGGAGAGAACGATTGCGTTAACTAATCGTCATTGGATGGGAGACCAAAGATTTTTTATTTCGAGTTACTCAGTGCTTCGGAAGGCGCGTTAAGCTGTTGGTCCCGGCTGCATCTGATGTCGTTAATACTGACCAACCCGCACTGGGCCAGCGTGGTGGGTTATGGCCCAACCTTCCTATATTATTCCATTCATAGGGAAGGCCCGCGCCCTACCAGTGGGGACATTATAAGGGATGATGATTATGTAATGTAAATCATATGTTATGCAGGTAATACAAAAACGGTGCATAGAACTGGAGCACCCGTTGCTAGCGGAGTATGACTTCCGTAACGACTCTGTGAATCCCGACATCAACATCGATCTCAAACCCACAGCCGTGCTGCGTCCATACCAGGAGAAGAGTCTACGGAAAATGTTTGGAAATGGCAGAGCCAGGTCAGTATTTTCACTAAACTGGCTAATTCTTTGGCCCGGTTTTCTCGTACGTTACGGTAAAGTAAAAAATTTAAAAAGTGACACCGGTTATCTTCGCTTTTTAAATTATCGAGATTACCTCAGGTTAAAGTTGTTTCAGCAACGCTTTTTAAGTTATCCCGCCGCCGGTCGGTTAATTTTACTTTCACCATAACTTGACTCTACAGTTGACATAACCGAGTTTCGAGCAACCGGGGCTAATTCAGGTATAAATTATATTGCATATAATGGTCTACAAAAATTTGGATGTCAATTTAAAATATAGAATTAAGTAGGTAATAGTTTCAGTTGCTAACAGAGTGCCATGTGAGAAACTCAAATACATAATCGGAAAGCAACGTTTTTTTTCGTAATCAGCATGCAAGCATCAAGTGGCAAATGAACGGTTCTATCGAACACGTGTTGACATTTTGACGAATTCTCTTACAATTGACATGACGGTCGCCATGTTGTTTTCTTTCATACGTCAGTTGATTGGCCAGTTGTCTAGAGGGGCTGGTGTAAATACACTTTTCTATTGGGCTACATGCTAGCTAGTGGAGTAACAAATATTGACATTCGCGAATACTCGCATATTTTTACAAATTCGCATTCGCACAGTTTGAAAGAAGTTTGCGAATATAACATCAGGAAAAAAATTGGTTAAGGGCCGATTTTTCAATCGTCAGTTAAACAGACAGATAGAGCTTATTCGATAGATCGCAAAAAAATCAGTTGTTCAATGGTCAAAGGGGAGTTGTTTGGCGAATATATACCTTATCTAACAAATAAATCTATCTGACTCTTTGACGGCCAGGTAACCGCTTATTCCACAGATAGACGACATTGACGTTACTAAGTTCCGAGCTTTTTTTATATAAGGTATCATTCAAAAAATAGATATTTTCGATACAATTGGCAATGGCAATCAAGGATGAAGTCATAATAAATGAATATATCAATCCAAGTGAAGGAAAAGAATAGTAATTTTTAATGCCTTCATATTTGAACTTTAATGATCCCACATGGGTTCAAAACATTTAAATCTTGGCATTTGTAAAATTAGCGGCACGCTCTCACTTTTGATTTTCATTACAAATTATTAAATTATAATTAAACTCCACGGTTCACAGTCAAATAATCAAATACCTGTAATACTTATACTATCCTATTTGCAAATAACCTTGTTGTTTGTTTATTGACAGAAATTGTCATTTAACATTACCACACAAAGAAATCAAAAAGTCCGTTTATTCCGTCCGTTGTTGTCCGTTAGTCCGTTATTCCGTTATTTAAGTTTATTCTCTAGGTAGCTATTCGTACTTTTATTCGAGGATTGAAAAATCGGCCCTAAAAATAATTATCAGTCTTCATTTGGTATTCCAGATCACTACTAAATAACAATTAACTTCTCATTAGAACTTTTTTTAAGCAGATAAGTATTAGAAAAGCAGCTTTTTGAAACGAGTAAAACGCAAAACAGTTTTTTCGTTTTTAAGTAACAAGTCTCGTTACAAAAAGAACTCTCAATATTCGCATTCGCGAGTGTCGGTAGCAGATAGTAACATTCGTTACATCACTATTAAGCATGTATACACAGGTCAGGCGTAATAGTGCTGCCATGCGGTGCCGGAAAATCCCTAGTGGGTGTGACGGCGGTGTGTACGGTGCGCAAGCGCGCGCTCGTGCTCTGCAACTCGGGCGTGTCCGTCGAGCAGTGGAAACAGCAGTTCAAGTGCTGGTCCACGGCGGACGACAGCATGATATGCAGGTGTGTGCGTGTCCTGGCCCTTCTAAGAGCTCCATTACACTTGAAATTTAATTATAACGTAAAGTTACTCAATTGCCTGCACATATTACAAAGAAAATTAGGTCAGGAGAATACCGAAATAGTTTTGGTATAAAAATACCTCTTCTCAGACCTCAACTCAAGCTATTTCGGAAGAGTTCGATAACGAAATCACCAAATTTTAGCTAGAGTTCACCAACACTTAAACGGGCGATTATTAAATAACCGTCAGTTTTTGACATTTTATCGTAAGGAAGAACTGTCAAAAACTGGCGGTTATCTTTTAATCGCTTGTTTTACTTGTTGGTGGTACTGGAGCCTAACACTATACCACAATGCCGTATAGTATTGGCAGCCGAAATTTTTCTGGCCTCTGTTTCCTTGTAATTATTTTTCTAACATTAAATTTTATAAAATGTAACTAATAATCAAATAAAAATTCACACATCAGGTTCACATCCGAGGCGAAAGACAAGCCGATGGGCGCCGGCATCCTCATCACCACGTACTCGATGATCACGCACGGCCAGCGCCGCTCCTGGGAGGCGGAGCAGACCATGAAGTGGCTCCAGGCCCAGGAGTGGGGGCTGGTGGTGCTGGACGAGGTGCACACCATCCCCGCCAAGATGTTCCGGCGGGTGCTCACCATAGTGCACTCACACGCTAAGCTGGGTGAGACTTTTTGTAGTTCGAAGTCTCTTCTTCTCCCTGCCCTGTTCCCAGGGTTCTGTCTGTTCTAATACAAAATCTATGAAACTACAAACAACAAACCATACTTCAATTTAATACTTTTGTTTTCTATGCGTTCGAATAGATAATAAGCCACTTGGCTCTCAAGAGCGGTGTCGCCACACAAGTTTAAGCACAAGGTCGGGACTGGCACATTCTACGTTATCTTTTCGCTCCCAGGCCAGCATGGGAATACCAAATTTGTGGTGGTAGTATGTGCAATTTTATTATAAAATCCAAGGTATGCACCTTACCTGAGTGAGCTAGCCACTTAATGACCCTATACATACATACATACATAAATCACGCCTATATCCCCAAAGAGGCAGGCAGAGGTGAACTAGCACCCACGTTTCGCCAATTGTGTTAGGTGGCGAGCCTATTGCCATCTATCGGGCACGTTAACAGTTTAAACAGGTCTTAAAATATATTTAAGACCTGTGTAAACTGTTAACTAGATTGTGTATTATTATGAATAATTTATTATAAATTATTATTATACACTATACAATACATAAAATCGCAGTATATTGCTGTATATTGCCCATTACTCATTGCTATTTTTTTACCGTGCCGTGTGATGACGGCAGAGTAGAATACAATTGTCACCACCCCAAATCTCTCCCGTGGGTGTCGTACAAGGCGACTAAGGATAAATCAATGATGAAGAATGGGCGGCAGCGTTCCTCTTATACCACCTAGCAATAGCAATGTACTGCGACTTTTGTGCCCGATAAATGGCAATAGGCTCGCCACCTATTACATGGGACCTAACATTATTGGCGAAACTTGGGTGCTAGTTCACCGCTGCCTACCCCTTCGGGGATGTAGGCGTGATTTATGTATGTATGTATTTTTTACCCTTAGTAGGCTTGTACGACACCCACGGGAGAAATGGGGGTGGTGACAATTGTATTCTGCTCTGCCGTCACTACACGGCACTAAATGACCCTAAACTTACCCAAAACCAGCTGACTTGACTTAGCAATCCGCTATATTTTCTAAAACGACGCGTGACGTCATTATTTAGTTATCTCCATTTTGGCATTTTATTTGCCAATCAAATTCACTAGTTTAATATAGAAACTGACTTTTTACGGAAAAGTGCCGTCACACAGACGCCATTGCTATTTTGGCGTTTTGGCGGAAATTTTAAATTGCATTATTCAAAACATGTTTTTTCTGTCAAAATCGTATGTTTTTACAAAAATATAATTTATTTTGGATAAAGTAGACACGTAAGAAAAACATGGTGTAGTTTTTCAAAATTTGTCATCATGCCTATTGTCACTATCCCAAATCTCTCCCACTGGTGTCGTACAAGGCGACCGAGACAAAAAACAAGTGATGAGGAATGGGCAGCAGCGTTCCCATTGTACCACCTAGCAATATCTGCGTTTAGGTGCCCAATATATGGCAATAGTCTCGCCCCCTATTACATAGGACTGAAAACAGTTAGCGCAACGTGGGTGTTAATACACCTTCTACCGCTTCGGGGATATACAGGCGTGATTTATGTAGATATGTCCCTATGCAGTGTCTATCTTTCGCTATTAAGCCGGGCTGACAATCAAGAAACCGATCCGCTTAGCCTTAAAAGGGTTTTTGTTCAGGTTTTTGATAGACTTATCTTCAAAAACCCTATTCAATATCTACGCTCCAATAATTAGACTTATTATTGCGCTTTTTACTAACAGCAGCCGATTTTGTTGGATTCGGTTCGGTTCGGTTCGGCTTCGACAGATCTATGTCTTGTCCACTCGAACGCGAGAAAAAGAGAAAGGCAATCAATAGGGTAACCCTGTTGATTAGGTTACCTTATAATAGGGTTATATACCGTATCAATAGGCTTACCTAATATTGAACCTTTTCAATTCTGTTATCTTCAAGTTTTGTCTTTATTCAAGTTTCTTGCTGGCAATATGGCAGCATGCTGAATGCTTTCCAATGTTCACCAGGTCTGACGGCCACCCTTCTACGAGAGGACGACAAGATAGCGGACCTGAATTTCCTGATCGGACCGAAGCTCTACGAGGCCAACTGGCTGGAGTTGCAAGCGGCGGGGTTCATTGCGCGAGTGCAGTGCGCGGAGGTCTGGTGTCCGATGACCCCGGAGTTCTACCGGGAGTACCTCATACAGAAGTTGGTTTACGTCTTTTCTTTTTTGAGCACATTTTCTTCTTTTAAATAATCCTGAAATGCACGACTCACTGACCTCTTTTATACAAGTACGCTGGACTGAATACGCCTACAAAATGTTAAAGGTTTCTTGTGCCGATTTGAAGCGCCCCCTCGAGCGGCATGGGTACTAAATTTGACGTCTGTTGCTTGTATTTGACATTACAAGTGCAATTCTAATAATAGTTCCGGGGACTTTCAACTTCGTACACCAGGTGCCTTCAGCGCTAAGATGGGACAATCATTTTTTTTGGGATTACAACCTTCAGTCCAGCATACTCTTATAATAGAGGTCAGTGACAACAGCGTTCCTCCTATACCACCTAGCAAGGTACTGCGACATTTGTGCCCGATACTATGGCAATAGGCTCGCCTATTACAATAGGACCTAACATAATTGGCGAAACGTGGGTGCTAATTCACCTCTATCTACGCCTTCGGCGATATAGGCGTGATTTATGTATGCATGGTTTTTTTGGTGCATATTTTCTTTTCTAAGGAGGAGGAGCTCGCTAGCGCTAGCTAGATTGCATAAACTAAGCAATGTTCCCTAAGGCCGGTCACATTGGATGGGTGACCAAAATTTTATTATCTCGAGTTCCTCCGTGCTTTGGAAGGCACGTTCATTGCTTTTGAAACCCTTAGTCACCTTGTACGACACCCGCAGGAGAGATTGGGGTGGTGACAATTGTATTCTGCTCTGCCGTCACCGCACAGCTTCTTTTTTTATTATTATTTATTAATTATACAGGCCTGATTTAAATATGTGTGTATCTGTCCACAGAATCAACAAGAAAATGCTCCTGTACGTGATGAACCCGTCCAAGTTCCGCGCGTGTCAGTTCCTCGTTCGCTACCACGAGAGGCGCGGCGACAAGACCATAGTGTTCTCCGACAACGTGTTCGCGCTCAGACACTACGCGGTGAGAATAATAATCTTCTTCTCCTCCCTGCTCTGTTCCCAGTCTATCTGGGGTCGGCGCAGTATGTTTCCTCTTCCATTCATATTGGTCAGACGTCATCAAGCCATCCACTCCCTTTTGATTCATATCATCCATCACAACGTAAAGGTGCTAGTGATGAATGAAGGTATAGAAAAGAGACGGAACGGACCATGTCGAGAGACCGATGAACGGAGAGAGTGATTGGAATGACAACATTCCAATCCATACTGCGCAAAGTTTTGGCTTAAGTTTTACAGCCGGCCGCCTGCCTGACACTAACCCTCTTTGGGTATGCTGTTGTTGGTGGTTTGCCCTCCACCATTCGGGAGTCCCAAGGTGCTCTCCCTAAGTCGACTTTTACGACACTTATGTGATGAGTCGGGGCTTGCCCATTCTACGTTATTTGTTCGCTCCCAGGCCAGCATAGAAGACCTTATCATGCCAATAATACTAATATAATAATCATGTCAATAATAGGTGAAAATGAACAAGCCTTACATATACGGGCCCACGTCGCAGAACGAGCGCATACAGATATTGCAGAACTTCAAGTTCAACCCCAAAGTGAACACGATATTCGTGAGCAAGGTCGCGGACACGAGCTTCGACTTGCCCGAAGCGAATGTGCTGATCCAGATCTCGTCGCATGGCGGCTCGAGGCGGCAGGAGGCGCAGCGATTGGGTAAGTGGAGCGTCTTACTGCCGCACTCAGAGACGTCAATTAACTTTAACTTCAATGAGTACTTAATGTCAAAAAATTTCATTCAAATCTAGACCATAGGCAAGAATAACGGCAGTTAGTATAGATAGTCGGACTGTAAGTGCTCAGTCTCATGAGCACGATTCGTGATGCATGGGACCTTGATAAGATGGGGAAACGTGGGTGTTAAATCACCTCTGCCTACCCCTGGCATCAAGATATTTTAGCAAAGTAACAAAACAATTTAAAATAATTATATTTACAAAAAAAATATCAAATTTAAAATATATTTTTGTTTCGTTCCTAGGATACCTGCCGTACCTTACCTTCGCCTCGCCGCCTTCTGTTTGCGTTACGCTTTAGGGCAGAGGGGGTGATTTATGTATGCATATTAAAAAAAAAATACATATACAACTCATTTTGTATAAGATAAATACCACCTTAGGGGTGGAAAACAAAATCTTAAATTACATACCTATTTAGTGGATTGTGTTGCTAAAACATAGTATACAATTATCATTACACAACTAACGATTCTGCAGAGATCTTTCAAAATGCATAACAATAACAATTTGCCCCTCTTCACAGGTCGCATCCTAAGAGCCAAAAAAGGAGCGCTAGCAGAAGAATACAACGCATTTTTCTACACGCTTGTATCACAAGACACTTTGGAAATGGCGTACAGCCGAAAAAGGCAACGGTTTTTAGTCAACCAAGGCTACAGTTACAAAGTGAGTAGACAGATAGATACTTCTTACAGTGGGTCTCAATATTCTATCTATATGATGATATAAGTACCGCAGTTTGGTTGCTTAGCAACTTCAGTTATCGTAATATAATAAAAAATGCCAGGCAACTAAACTTTAGTATGCTTACTTTTAACTGTAGATAGAATATCCCGCCGTTTGATGTTAATCCCATATTTGTCCCATAAAGTATTGATGAGATTACGGCTATACCATCGCTCTGCATGGAAGATTACACTGTAACTATAATTACTTTCTTATTTCGCAGGTTATTACTGAACTGAAAGGAATGGATCAAGAGCCTGATTTGTTTTATGGGTCAAGAGAAGAACAGGGTATGCTGTTGCAACAGGTTAGTCGACATACTTTTTGTTAATCTGCTTTAAAATTGGACACATTTTTAAACTCCAGCCCATTATAGAGATAGAAAATGTAAACAATTTTGATATACATATTTCTTTACCTACGAAATATGTACTTAAAAAAATAAGAAAGGTGTATTCTGATATACATCATCCAATTTAGAAAACCAAAACTATTAGGAACTTCGAATAAATATGTATTACTTATATTGGTTATTGAAAGACAGGCCAGGATTGTTTATATTTTTATGTTACACCTGACCAAAGAGTGGAAAATTCAGGGGGTCTCTTAAAATTCAGGCCTCTTCAGCTCGGGGGTCAAATACTTGCGATCTGCGACATTCTTTGTTTTACCGCCCTTGGTATAAATAATCTACTAAGTCTCCCTCTACAATGGCTTATATATGTTTTTTTGTACCACTTGCTCAAAAAAGTGACATTCTAACCCCCGAATACAGAAACGCCAATCAAAGTTTGAGTCTTGCTTAACATTTAAATGTTGTCAAAATTGACGTTTTTCCATACAAATTCTGACAGGTAATGTCCACTTAACTTTTTAAGCAGTCCCCCAAATTTGATTAGCGTTTCTGTATTCGGGGGTAAGCCACAAAAAGCGAATATAACAATAGTCATTTTTAATCTCTTGGGTGGTCTTAAATCCCTCGCTTCGCTCGTGATTTAAGTTTTTGACACCCTCGCTACGCTCGGTAGTAAACCTCGAGTCCTTCGTTACGCTCGCGATTTAAATCGTCACCCGCGACAGAAGACACTGCTTTATCCTCTTGGTTAATAATCTACTGTTATGTAATCAGGTATTGGCAGCGTCAGAGACGGACTGCGAGGACGAGCGGGAGGGCGGAGTGGGGGGCACGGCCCGGCGCACCGGCGGCACCCTCTCCTCGCTGGCCGGCGGCGACGACGCCCTCTACCTAGAGCGCCGCAACGCCGGCAACAAACACCCGCTCTTCAAGAAGTTCCGCTACTAGAGTACGTAGCTTGGCTGAGGCAGCGCCACCATCTGATCTGCCTCTGTACGCGACTTTTGGTCCTTTAGAAATCAGATCACGTATAAATAAATATGACCTGCGTGCGAACTGAATGAAAATAAATATATTGATTGTCTAATTAGTTTATTTTTTTATTTTTGAACCACCCTCCTTTTTGTTTTTGTCTACTGTGCGTGTATTAATGAAAAACCTTTTTACAGTAAAACGGACACTGAAGGAGGTGTTCCCGAGTGGGCGATTGTGGAGGTGCAGGGTTTGATCCAAATGAAGAATGACTCGCATATTGGACCCACGGTTGTAGGGGATCTAAACTACTTCAATAGAAACAAGCACCCCGTTCTAGTACTCGGTCACCACATTTTGAACGGCAAAGAAGTCAAGCTCGAACAGCCAATGGCAGTGATAGAAAAGGTTGTCACTGATGGAAATACGAAGTATAATGTGAAAGCTGTTGTGAAAAAGAAACTGTTGTTCAAGTCGAGACCGAAGCCTATAATTTCTAATATTGCGGAAAAATTATGATGTGTACTTGAATAAATATGTTAACAATATTGTTTTTGTTTTATTTGATTGCATGTCATGAGCAGTGGCGACTGGTGGTGCACTGTATTTGCTCACTATAATAATGTTTATGCTCTTTTTCACTCACACCTCACACACAGTATAAAATAGAATCAACATACAAAACAATTTCGTGATGTAAACAAAAAGAAACAATAACTGATACAGCGAAACTATACTAATAACGAGAGGTCAGCGGTCACCCCATTACGCGCGCGAATTTCGTCAAACCATCGGGATTCGGGTGCTCTCGGTGCCTCTCGGTAGTCTTCGGATCGCTCGTGCGGCGCACGAGAAGTCTCATTTTTCTGTACATTTCTATTAACTATTTTTTGTCTCACGCGCCAGGCGTCTTAGCTCGTAACCCATACAAGTTTGTTAAAAGAATAAATATACATACATACATACATAAATCACACCTATATCCCCGAAGGGGCAGGCAGAGGTGAACTAGCACCCACGCTTCGCCAATTATGTTAGGTCCCATGTAACAGGTGGCGAGCCTATTGCCATTTATCTGGCACAAAAGTCGCAGTACATTAGTATTAGTATTAGGTGGTATAATAAGAGAAACGCTGCTGCCCATTCACCATCACTGTTTTATCCTTAGTCGCCTTGTACGACACCGACGAGAGATTTGGGGTAGTGACAATTGTATTCTACTCTGCCGTCACCACACTTCGCACAGAATAAATATTATTTATAGTAATTAGAAATGAAGATAGCCGTGTGGTGACGGCAGAGTAGAATACAATTGTCACCACCCCAAATCTCCCGTGGGTATCGTACAAGGCGACTAAGGATAAAACAGTGACGGAGGAATGGGCAGCAGCGTTCCTGTTATACCTACCACCTAGCAATATACTGCGACTTTTGCGCCCCATAAATGGAAATAGGCTCGCCGCCAATTACATGGGACCTGACATAATTGGCGAAACATGGGTGCTAGTTCACCTCTGCCTACCCCTTCGGGGATATAGGCGTGATTTATGTATGTACGACGATAACATCGCCGCGATTCTCGCTCGTGGAGACAGCGCCTATGTAATTAGCCCATTAAAATATTACGGAAATTGAAGGCGATAGAAATAAAATATAACAATCCCAGTTGATAATTTTATTAAGACACAAAATAAGGATAGGATGATAAAATTACACGTCCCATATATTAACATCAAAACTAATACGAACAAATATATATATCAAATACCTCAATGGTAAACATTCACAAACATTACCAGAATTGACTATTTATAGGCTCCACTTTAGAGGCTTGTGCAGGCTTCATCTTAATGGCTAATGAAATTATCATTTTACAGAAAAAAACTGATTACCTTTGCACTTTTGTTTGTTTTAAATTGCATTCATGTTGAATAAATCCAAAATAAAATTGATCATTATAGTCTACCAATTATTTATGATAATTAAAAACATAGTTTTATTAAATTTACACAAAGCACATACTACTCCAGTTTATCTTATACAACAAGGACAATTCACATTGACTTAGTAAGATAGTAAAATATTATTCAAAAATGCAATTATCAAATAATATTTTAATATCCACTATCTGTACTGTCCATTACTGTTACCACGTCAGAAATTATGACACATTTTGGAATACAGGGAACGAAACACCGGTTCCTGCATCTACATAGCTTCAAAAATAACTGCACATATTTTTCTTTACTTGGGCCAATTGAGCAAATCAACCCGAATCTAAGTAAGTGTTACGGGGAACTTAAACAAATCAATTCAATCCTTGTGTTATAATAATCCAAACGTCTTCCTAACCTTTCTTTCTTCCTTTTATTTTTATTATTAATTTCAAGCGATGTCTTAAATCATCAGAAACAAAAAAAGGCACACAACGTGCGGGTGGGAGACGTGTAAAGGATATATACTTAGTTTACCTAATAATCTGTATTATTATAACATAAACCCTATGACAAATATTTACAATTTTTAATCTCACTCATAAAATACACATCCATACTTTCAAGATTGTAATTCATTTACTATCAAATCGTTACTTGTGATGCTTCTATTCTATTGAAAACAGTCGTGGTAAAGAAAGGAGTTAAAGATGAAATTAAAAATCTAATTTAGTAACTTATATTGGCGACCAAGATTCATATTTGATAATTATAACTAGACTGTCTTTTTCAGCAGTATAAACCCTTGAACTGTAATGAAACGTGAAAAGTACCAATGAATAACATGTGGACATACATACTCGACCAAACATCTAGTAGCGTCAAAAATTGTTGCAATTTTTAAACAGTATGCATATCGTATTTCATGGGTAAAGTTAATAATTATATTATGTCGGTGAAAGGCACTTTCTTTTTAAGTAATATTTAAAAAGAGAAATAATTTAATGCTACAACTATAATTATTCAAAATGTGTAACTTATGGAAACTAATGATATTACTCTAAATTATAATAATTAAAGACATATTAAATCAGACAATTTGTGTATGAAGGGAATGAAATATGCTCTTAAAATAGAATTTCAAATGTGAAACTATAGCCACTCCTCAGTGAGGTGTAATCAGAACTTTGGCTGTGTAAACAAACACTTGCTCTAAAATTATATTCTTATAAAATCTAAAAAACAAAGACATAAACAATTTCAACTATAACATAACATAATAATCTATAACTAATATCTAACAATCGTATTCAACCAAGACTGCTTTATCGAATAATAGACTAAGAATTTGTTTAAAAAAATGTAAAGCAAATGCATCATTTTCTTAGAGGTACATAAGTAAAAGTAGGAATATAATAATAATCAGTAAAAGCAAAAGAGTCCATACGAAAATCAGTTTGTGTTAAATATTAACTACGAGATAAAGCAGTCTTCTTGAAGAAATATTGGTACCACGAATAAAGTAACCCTAATTATTAGTTTGTAGTCAAATAACAATTTATTTCATTTTTTATTACTATTAGCTCAGGTCTACAGCCTATCTTTATAGCTAAAACGTATGACGCTATTGTATTATATTTGAAGGTTTACAAAACCATTATATCTTAATTTGACGTGCTTATGAAAGCTAAATTACTTGGTCCATGGAGATATCCGAAATCGATACAGTAGGCTATTCAAATTAAATTAATGACGTCATAAGAAAAGCAACAAAATTAGGTAATAGACGTTAATTCAAATTGTCAATAAGACCCCTAGACAGAAGTAGGTATACTAATCGGATTACAGTTAAAAGGGTAAAATGCCTCAGTTGATCAAAGAGGCCACCGTGGATCTTCGTTGTAAAAGCACAAGTTCATGTATTTAATGTGTTAACATGGGCAGCTTGAAGGATGCCATTCATAGTTGGTAGAATGCAGGCGGAAATTTGACAAAAAAAACAATTGGATTTTATCTAGCGGAGTGGATTTCCTAAAAATGGGTTGTTGTCAGGCAGGCGGCCGGCTGTAAAACCTAAGCCAAAACCTTGAGCAGTATGGATTGGAATGTTGTCATTCCAATCACTCTCTCCGTTCATCGGTCTCTCGACATGGTCCGTGCCGTCTCTTTTCTATACATTCATTCATCACTAGTCATTAGACCTTTCCGGTGTTATAGATGATAAGAATCAAAAGAGAGTGGATGGCTTTATGACGTCTGACAGATATGAATTGAAGAAGAAACATACTGCGCCGCACCCAGATAGACTGGGAACAGTTTGAATTGCAAAGAGTCTCCCCTTCAATAGTGTTTCGCAGTTAATCTAAGTAATAATAAGGGTTAGATCTGAAAATTATTTATATAGGCGGCACGTGGGATTTGTGTACAGAACAATAAAAGAGGTTAGAAGTTGTAAGTGGGAGGGACGCGCGCACTCCACATTTATGAGTATACACTCCTATGCTGTCCTTTCGACGGTTTGACGCGACCCGTTGTTAAAGTGTGACAAATTCTATTTATATAATATTACTTCTAGCCTCTTTTATCTGTTCTGTGGATTTGTGCATGTTTTTGTTTTTTTTTTAAAGACCCAAGCTTTTGGCCGAGGGGCCTTTACCTACTGCATCTACCGGGTTGTGCATTTGTATATTTAATATATCAAAGTCTATAAAGTGAGCCAGTACAACCAGTACAAACTGTGGATAAGATTTGGGGAGCCTCGACTCCCTTAGATACATAAGTAAATGTTTTCGATATTTTAGCACTCAATAGTAGAATATTTTTGCACAAATTTTTGAAAGCACATATAACATTTTTCACAAATTGATAATAATTAGTTACAATCTCAAATTAAATAATAAAATAGACATGTTAGCCTGTAGTGATTTTTCAATATTATGATTCGCAGGTTCTTTGCCAGAGTCTAAATCCACATGTTTTTTGTCATAGGGGTTCATAATCGGAACCTTTACAATGTAAATCCGTTCAGTTTAAAGTACACATTATGACGCTGTTGCTGTCATAGAAAATAAAAAGACAGTGAAAAAATTATAACCATCCAAAATTCGCCTCATGTTTTACATAGCAAGTGAATAACATTCTCAGATACATATTCTGCAATATATTGCCTGCACATATGAACCATTAACTACATTTTGTGAATTATAATTTTATAACTCTGTTCATGTTTTCGTATGAACTATATAACACCCATAGACGAATTAAAGATAAATTTAATTTCATAATTATAACTATATAATATTTTCTTTGTATTATAATTATATTATCCAAAGTTTTTGTGTATAATAATGAAGTCACTGCTGAGTAAACTTCCATTTCAGTCAATAAAAATAAACTATTTAAATTCATTCTACACAATAACGATACACTAATACATTATGCAATGGGGATATTGTTTTTATAAATGGCAGATGACCATACTATATTTTAACCACCAAGTAATTCATGTTCCCTCATTTGCATTGCACCTACTTGACAAATTTCTCAACATACGCCACATCACCACTATTCCTGGATGCTTGCACTGATTAATTTCTGTCCCTCTTTCGAAGTCCAGTATTCTACCATGAGGGCACACTCGGAATCTAAACGAGACATGAATGTGTCCTCTGACATTTTTCCAAGGTTCAACAATTTCTTCTTGAGCAGAATGTTCTGAAAACAAACAATCATTTTATAGAGATCACATTAATGATAATTAAAATTAAAAAAAACTTTGTGGTTCCAGGTTGACTTAAGTTATATGGAGACTGCAAGATATCTCGTTGATTATTTCACAAAACGAAAAATGTTAGAAACATTTAATTAAATTTATTTGATGATTAACCATTCTTTTATATTAAACGCAATTAAATAAAATACTGGGGCATGGGAGCGAAAAAATAACGTAGAATGTTGCAGTCCCAACTCATCGCATTGGTGGCGTAAAAGTCAACTGGCTAAGGGAGATTGTCCGGTATAGACCAATGAGCAGAATGGTGGACGGCTTACCACAACAACTGCATACCCGGTATAAATTAAAAGGGAGTGGATGGCTTGATGACGTCTGGCCGATATGAATGGAAGAGGAAACATACTGCACCCACCCCAGATACACTGGGAACGGCAGGAAGAAGATAATGTTGTAAAGAGCACACCCATAATTAGGCACTTGCATATTATCGATTATCATTATCGAGCAGAAGAAAAAAAACAATAACCAAATAAGGTTAATGAATAAATCTGATAATAATATCATCAAGAAAAATATCCGTGACAATTATTTGGTTTTCCTACATATTTATAAAATTGCGCCATTTATTAACATACACATTAGTCAGCTTTATGTCAGGTCCCATGTAATAGGGGGCGAACATTTAAATTTAATATGTATAGGCATAATGATTAAACTTATTTGTGTTCTATCTACAATGATACTATTAACTTATTCCAGATACTCATAATTTTAACAAGGTTAACTGTTATCATTAGTAAGTTGAGATATTACGAATGACCTATTAATGTAATACATATAGACATACTATGTCTATACACAAAATCTTAGAGACCAGCTAAGCACGACATGATTTTGTTAGAAATCTTATTTTTGCTCACTGTTTTTTCGAGTGGGAACGGACATTCGAGTGAGGAAGAACCAGTTCTTTATTATTATGGCATAGTAAGTACAAAAAACAGTGTGAAAACATCTAAAATACTTATGTCTTATTCTACAGTCAATATTAAATACATTATTAAAAGCTATTTGGTTACTGATTTTTATTTTTCAATTAGTACATACATAAATCACGCCTATATTCCCGGAGGGGTAGGCAGAGGTGAACTAGCACCAACGTTTCGCCAGTTATGTCCCATGTAATAGGTGGCGAGCCTATTGCCATTTATCGGGCACAAAAGTCGCAGTAGGTACATAGCTAGATGGTATAAGAGGAACGCTGCTGCCCATTCCTCATCACTGATTTATCCTTAGTCGTCTTGTACGACACCCACGGGAGAGATTTGGGGTGGTGACATTAACATTTATGAGTTTTTTAATTACTGAATAAATAGCGAAACGTGAGCGTGAGCTTTATAATTGAGCATTATTGTAAAAAAAAATATCTTTCAAGTGTTTAAAGTATGCTATATATTTAAAACCGACATAATCACTTTGTGAATAGATTAAAGAAAGGAAATTAGTGAAAACCAAATATGCAAAGAGATTTTAACATAATATTCGAAACATTAGTAGTATATGGAAATATATATTTTATTATGGGTTATAAATATAATATACCGAGAAATGGGCAGCAAGAGAGGAGCTCGCTAACGCAGTGGCATAGCGCGCTTGGCCTGCGATTGCGTAAACAAAGCAATGTTCGCTAGGCCGGTCATTGGATAAGTGACCAAAAAATTATTATCTCGAGTTCCTCCGTGCTTCGGAAGGCACGTTAAGCTGGTGTTCCGGCTGCATCTGCAGTCGTTAATATCCACCAACCCGCACTGGGCCAGCGTGGTGGGTTAGGGCCCAATCTCCCTATATTCTTCCATCCATAGGAAAGGCCCCTGCCCCAGCAGTGGGGACATTAAAGGGCTGGTGATGATGAGGAATATGCAACAGCGTTCCTGTAGCACCATCTAGCAAATTACGGAGATTGAAGTTCACTGTATGGTGATACGCTCGGCTCTACTACATGGGACCTAACATAGTTGGCGAAACATGGGTGCCAATTCACCTCTTGATAAGATGGTGGTAAGCTTATCTAGGCGGACTTGAAACAAGTCCTATCACCAACCAAACCGAGTACAAATTTGTACCTCCCCTGGTGATCAAACCCGGCCACAAATGTTTGTTTCCAGATCATGGTTATGTATATGTTTATGTAGTATATTTTCAACATTTATATACATAATTATATTAAAAATATGTCCGTCATCTAGTTTCCATAACACAAGTGCTTAGGCTACTTACTTTGGGCTACATGTTAGGTGTGAGTGTAAATATATTTATTTATTATTATTTTTTATTTGTATCTTAATTCCGGTGGGCGGCCACTTAGAGCAGCGTGGCGGATTTTCAACATTCGAGTTCTATCACCAACGGAACTTGGTTTGAAATGTTAAGGAGGAGAGTGAGCGCGGCCTGCCAGCGTGCTCCGCGAGGCAGGCTTGCTCGGCGCTCCTGCAACGGTACTGGCGCCCCGGAGCCCTAGTGCGCCTCTGCCGATGCTCGCGGCGGCAACGGTGCGACACCCCCGCACCGGTCGACCACCGCATTGAGCTAAACAATCGCGCCTACTTACAGGTGTGTTGGCTACATTTACAATATTATGTACTTTGATTTTTATTTCAACATTTTAGAAATGTTAGAATTTATGCCGAGTGGTTTAGGCATTTGCCTGGAATGCGGAGGACGCGGGTGCGTTTCCCGCAAATCCCGCATCGAGACTATAATTTTTGGAACTTTTTTTAACCACAAATTACTTTGTGATACATTTACGTTACACTTCTCCACTCAGCGTTCATATAACCGCATCTGTCTTATGAACAGTTACTTATTAACAATATACTGCAATTGTATCTTATCCGAAGTGACCAAAGGCATTCTAATATAATCAAAGTTTTCTTCTTATTACAGTTTTGTCAACCGATCACCAATTGGCCATACTGCGCGGCGGGCAAAACCGCTCTAACGATAGACACCTCCTACGATCGAATAAACCCCGATGAATTAGAGGAGCTTCATCATAAAAATATACAACTCATCCCGCCAAAGATAAATTTTTTATGCCAGTGTCGGACACCAAACTATTGGAGATTGACATCAGAGTCTACTAACCAAAGCAGTGTCCTTAATTATAGATGTTCTTCCCTACCAGTTTGTAGAACTGGAGAATTATGTGGAAACGTGAGCAATGATCTGTTTGCACTGTATCAGTCCTGCTTATGTCCAAGACGACATATTTGCGTACACAGTGGGGGAATTTCCCGCCAGTACATATCAGAAGTGCTCTACAGTGGTATTGGCTGGAGAGCTCACTGTCAAAATAATAATGATATTGATCATATTGACAGCTACGAAAATTACTGATTTCTCACTTACTTGTGTTGGTTGATTAGCAATATCCGTCACAATGCTTAAGAGATGAGATTGAAACCCAGGGGAAGGCAGAGTCCGGTTAACCAGTCCACCTTGGTAAGCTTCAAAAGATGACAGTTGGCGGCCAAATATCACTAAATCATCCACCTGAAGATAGATACTCTGTTTTAGACTTTTTAGACTAATAAATATAATAATATTAAATTTAATAACTTTTTTCAACTTACCAAAGACTGTTGTAGCCGGTGACAAAATGAAAGAGCAGCCAAACCAGGCGATACAGGTGCAACATCGCATTTAGGCCGAGCCAGTACAAAAGAAGCGCTCTCAGCAGCGACCGCAACGTCGCTCAACGCCACTAGCGCCAACGCAAGGCCAGAGCATGCTCCCCATGCACCCGTACACACTAACTTACTGTGACACTCTATTGATAATAACAGATCTCTGCAAGAACAATAAACAATCATATTTGTATTACTTATGTGCAGTTAGTATTCATAAATGTAATAAATTTCTTTGTGCAGAACGTGCACCTTTAAATATACATTGGTCAGTCAATAATTGTTTTTTTTTATTCATCAAACATAATACTGCATAATACAAATTGTATAAGTACAATATAATAAACTTAAATATTATGTAACTTTAATATTATATAAAGAGTTGAAAAGTCAATTGTATTTTACCTTACAGATTCCATTATTTCATCAGCTATTTTCTTTGTTGTGTCACCATCATCATTCAGTAAAAGCTTTAAGTCTAATTCTGAACACAATGTTCCACAATCTGATGTCAGCAATGTGACAGATATATCTTTCCTAACATTCACAAAAGAGAGTGCTTGGGTTATCTCATTCAGCAGCTGAAAATGAAAGGGATAAAATTATTTAAAAGTTTGGTAAGAGATAAGTAGGTACCATTGATTGTTGGCTGCAGTTTTTAACCCCCGAATACAGAAATGCTACTCAAATTGTAAGCACTTCTTAAACAGTTAAGTGGACAATACCTGTCAGAATTTGTATGGAAAAACGTCAATTTAGACAATACTTAAATGTTAAGCAGGTCTCAAACTTTCAGTAGCGTTTCTGTATTCGGGGGTTATACTATTACTTTAGTTGTTTATCATCAAGCCCGTCACAGACGTAGTTATAATATATATTAATATGAATCATAGCAAGACATATTACCACATGTTTTCAATATAAATTTATGAGTGACCACATACGCAGCTATAATATATATTTCTATGGTGTCACCAAAATATGTCGACAAATAAGTCTCAGTATATTTTGGCATATTACGACCGCAGACCGAGTGAGGGCAAAATATATATTATAGTATAGCTAACATCTGTGGTAGTTTGATATAATATAATATATTTCTTGATATATTAATATATATTATAGCTACGTCTGTGACGGGCTTTAAAATGTGACAAATATAATTTCTACCTGAGCATTAAAAGCAATACACAAGATTTTCTTGTTTTCTAAAAATAATTAATATATATTAAGATTAGGATATCAAATTAATAAATTACCTCTGTATTGTAGATATCTCCTTTATTCTGTATATGTATTTCTGCTACTCTTTGGTCAATTTTCAGAGTCAAGTATTTGAAACTATCTACCTCATATTTACTCTGATTATCAAATTTCATTTGCTTTTTAGGTGATTTCTCAGACCTTGCAGCATCTCTTTTTCTCTTGGTTAAAGCTAATGATAGCTTAGAGTTCAACTTCCTTTTAATAGTAAGACAGTCAGTTTTGTTGATAATTTCATTAGAAGTTGAATTCATTGCATTGGATTGGATTTCACTTGATTCAGACACATTGTCTTTTTCTATTTTGACATCATTTAATTGAGAACTATTTGTGCTCATAATAATGCTTGTATCTACATCACTAAGCCGCCTAGGACTCATGCAAGTGCTGGAATAAGAGCTGGAAGAGTGTCTTCGATATATTATTGAGTCATCTGCACTATGAGTTTCAAAGTCTTCACATGTTGTGAGCGATTTCACAGAGCTACTTAAAGAGGGTCTATGTTTTCCACTTGGTAATTTTTTTGGCTCTCCATCATCACTTTTACAAGATTCTTTTTTACGCTCTCTAAATTTCATTTCGTTTACTTCAGGAGTTGAGCTTTGAATTTTTTTAATAAATTCTGCTTTAGTTTTCATATTCTTTTTACCTTTTGGGGCTTCTGGAGTGAGCTGATATATCATATTCACTGCTCCCTCATCCATCAGTAGTTTGTCAACTTCTGATAGTCTTTTGTTTTGTTTCATATTCTTAGAAGAAGGCTTTTTCCATTGCAGTTTTGTGACTGAAGAGATTGATTTGGTTGTATGTATAGGCTCAATCTTCCCTTTTTTTATAGGAGGTTGTTCCATATCAGGCTGAGTGTCTTTATTCTTGTGATAGGTCTTACCTTTAGTGTATGTATCTGGATTATCAGGATCAAATATTATTTTCTTCTTTATAACTCTGCCTAACCTTCTTTGAGGCTGAGTATCATCACCACTCTTATGTATCGGATTTTGTCCATCATTCATTGGAATATTCAATGAATTGGTTTTCTCATCATTGATGTCACTATCAACTATCTCTGAGGTCTGATTACATGGCAGAGAAGAAATATTTTCAATTATAGACTCTTCCTCAACACCATCTTCATCTTCCCAATCACGGACCAAGGCATGGACGATGTTTTCTTCTTTCTTATTGTTTTGTTCTGTTTTAGTAGTTTCTTCTGTCTGATTACTTATTTCCTTCTTATTACTCAGTACTTTCTTAATACTCTCCGGTTTCTTATTTCTTTCGACTTCCACAAATTTCTTTGGAATATTTGACAGTTTTTTGTATGGTTTGCGCCTTTTACTTGAATTTCTCAATCTAGAAATTTGCTCCAGTGCTAATTTAGTCTCCATATTATTTTCTGGCAATAACTCCGCTTCACCCTTCATAGGTTGCTCATCATTACCCTCTAAAATATCTAAGAGTTCTTCCTTGTTTAACACTTCTTGTCCCAGTGTGCAATTATTATTCTCAACATTATCACTAATATCAGAAGAACGTAAAACTTCACTTAGCTCTATAGATTGGTTTATTTCATTAAGCAAATTACTTGAATCATTTTCTATTGTACATTCAGTAACAGATACTTCAGTAATGTCATTGTTATGCGATTCTACCAGGACTTCAGTTTCAAATCTCACATTGTCATTAGCAGGCTGTGTATCTACAGCTTCTACTACTTCTTCAATTTGGACATCACTTACATGGCTACTTGATTCCAGTAGTACATCAGAAGCAGTAACATCACCAGAATGCTCTTTATCAGGAGATGAGTGAATTACATTCACATTCTCTCCTGTGTCCAATGTATCATTTGTATTATTACCAGAATCGGCTGGGATTACTATTGAGTTGTCCACTACGCACTCTGTGACTGGTGTTTCTACTTCTGTTCTTTCAACACTAGTGTCTGATTCTTCGACTGACAAGCCATCATTAGGTTTATCTAAATTACAATCGTTACCAGATTCGCCAATTCCATTTGGTTTAAGCGTATTATCTTGCATTGGTGTCTCGATAACTTCATTCTTTCTACACGAATCAGTGGAAACCAGGTCCGATTTTTTTTCTGTCGTAGAATCCATCTCTAACAGTAAATCAATCAAAATTGTTCTATGTTGTTAACACTTCAGGGCGATTGATAACCTATTTTAACAAATAAACTTTAAATCAAATATTGCAACGCATAAAACTAGGTAGCCCTCACATTATTAATAATATACATAAAGAAAGTATTTTAAATTAAAATATTTTTTAAGAACAGTTCGTTTTTTAAATCAGTACATATTTATTTGAACACGAATAATTTTCTCGCGTCGCATCGCGTCCATTAAGGATTATTTACACCAATCAATCATTGAAAGTTAGAAGATAAGAATTAGAAAGAGCATAATATTTACTTCTTATGCTGTTTTATCTTAGCATAATGTATTTAAATAGATATTACAATAAGTTGATTTATAATAGAAATTAATTAATCTGAAACAAACAGATTAATTTTTAAAAAATGCGTAAGGAAGTTGTAAATAAAATATGAAAATTGTCGTGCGACTTAAACCGACCTTATTGTTTTTTTCTTCGTCTTTTGTTTTAATTTCTCCCTATATTTTAGAGAAGACAACGGGTTTAGCCCATACAGCCATATCTTTAGTTTATATTTTATCTGTAGTCATATGAGATAATGAGTGGGTGAAATATGTATATAAATGAAATGAATTTTACGTTAAAATATGGGTGTCACATATTTTAACGCATCTAGGGAGTGCTTGGATCGAATCTAATGGTAACAGAGTTCATGATGGTTGGACAAAACCACTTTTTATAGTAGTCTTCACCACAACATCAAACACGTCACAAGACTTATTTTCAATGATTCTGCATAATTGCACATCAACACGGATGCTTGTGCATCAAAATAACACCACTTTCACTGCACAAAATCCACTCTGTTTTTGAATTAGCGATATAAAAAAATAAAAAAAGGAGTGTTTGGCGCGTTTCGTGGTGTCAGGCAAATTTTTTTTTCGATTGTCATTTTCTCTTGTGCTTGCTAAATAGTGTGGTTAAAACGACGGTCAAGAGGCTTGAACATACATATGTGGCGACTGCCACAAAGGTCCTATGCAGCCTTTTTCGCAGGGATTGTTTATGCCTGGATTTTGACACTCTTGTGAAGTCTGCTCTGGTCAAAATTCTTGCCGATAGAAAAACAACGCTTGAGGTTTTTAATTGTGGATAGTTATTGTAAACAATATTCCTGTATATACTGTAAATATATCTGTAAATAGTAGAATCACCTTTCAATTCTACACATACATTTAAAATCATAAACTCATAAATTTGACTCAAGCTTCAGGTGAGCATTATTGACCATCAAATAGATTGAAGCAAGCTAAAATCTACAGAGGTACATAAGAAATCAAGGAGTGTTTGGCATGCGTTCAATGGCGTCAGGACATTTTCGTTTCAATAATTCAAAAACTGTTTCAGAGTGGACTATATGCAGTGAAATGGGTGTTATTTTGATGGATCCATATTTACGTTCAATCATTGACGTGTTATTATTAAAGTGCTATGATGTGTTTAACGTTAAGAATTTTATAGTGGTCTTCACCACCTCATCAGTCACCGTCATGAACTCTGTTAGCATTCGTCTCGCGCCGAGCACTCCCTAGATGCGTTAAAATGTGTTTCAGCCTTAATTTATTGTAAAATTCTTTTCATGCATTATTTGTTATAATTTCATTTATTCAATGTTCCAAAAAGACTTGTTTCCAGGAACGTTTAAAAAAACGAGTCGTTTTTGCTGTCAGTGTCAGATTTGTTTGACAAACACTAGGTAAACGTAGTGTCACTAGGCTCGGACAGGACAGAGAAAACTTGTTTTTTATGCTATGCTTTGAAATATTTTAAATCTAATTCAACCTTAAGTTTATATATCAAAAGTCATGAATATTCTGCCAAAGAAAAGGTAAGTTATTCCTTTCTACTACACTGCTTGTACATATCGAAAAATTACATACATAAAAGACACATATCCTCGAATAGGTAGGAAGAGGTGAATAAGCACCCATGTTTTGCCAATTATGTTAGGTGCCATGTAGTAGTAGGTGGCGAGCCTATTGCCATTTATCGGTCACAAAAGTCACAGTACATTGCTATACCCCATTCACTTGGGCTTGAGACAAAATGTAAACAATCTTGATATGTCTCTCTAACTACGAAATGCTCTTAAAAACAAAAAACGTGTATTCTAAAATACATCATCAAATAGACCAATAAAACTGTTAGCTGCACTAAAATCTTGATGTTACACATTTTTATTTTAGTATTTTATGTTAAAAGACACATCAAGATTGTTTACATTTTGTCTCAAGTTCAGGTGAATGGGGTAAAGGTAGGAAAGCTGCTGCCCATTCCTGTTCACTGTTTTATTCTAAGTCGCCTTGTATGACACCCACAGGAGAAGTTTGGGGTGGTGACAATTATATTCTACTCTGTTGTCACCACACATCGAAAAATTATTATACAAATAATACTTTAATAAGCACTTCTTCATTAGAACCATTTCTATTATAGGTGGCATGTCAGAACTAAGGATAATATTGCAAGAGTTAGAAGAGATGAGGCAGAAGCTGCTGAGAAAGAAAGACAAGAAAATCTTCGGATTGAAAATGCAAATCGAGAAGCACGTTTAAATGTTTTAAAACAAAGAAGCAAAGAAAAATTATTAGAATTTGGAGTTAAAGCAGATTTCCAAAAAGAAGAAGTTGAAGCATCATCATGTCATATAAATTTATTTGAAGATATTGATCATGCTGTCCAAATTACTAACAAGGAGCATGAAATAGAACAAAAAGAGAAAAAGGAAGAGTATGAAAAGAAAATAGGTTATTTAACATATCTTGGACAAGACACCAATGAAGCTCTAAAGAAAAAAAATTGGTATGAAGTTTGTCCTAAGTCACGTTTATCTGAATCTGCAAATATTAAAGATACATATGATAAACTTGTTCTTAAAGATGAAGATGGAAAACCAAAAAAGCAACAGATGAATATTCAAAATGGGGAACTTGATTGGAAATTGAAACAGCGTCAAGATCCTATTTATAAATTTAAAAAATATTGTAAAAGTGATGACAGTAAGCCAAACACCCCTGCAGATAACTATAAAAGTGTGATGAAATGTGAAACACATAAGACAAAAAAACATAAAAAAGATAAAACTAAGAATGCAAAAGATAACCTACAGAAACTGAGAGAAGCTCGTTTAAAAAGAGAACAAGCAGAAAAATATAAAACAGACATGTTTTTAAGTGGACTGAATAAACAATCTACTAATAATGTCAGCAAACCCCAGAATGCTACAATAATTAAGCCAAAATATAATTCGCAATTTAATCCTGAGCTTGCAAGACAAAATTACAGATAAGCACCATTAAGCCATTTATAGAAAGTTGATAATTTTATTTAAATCTTTGAATAAATACACAGCCTTTGTGGAACAATATTATAGTAAAGTTAATATTATTTCTTTATAAATCCTATTTATAGAAACTGAAAACTGTTAAGTGGGGAATTCACTACATGGACATGCCCTCACAGACCTCATCTGTATAGGCCAGACTGACTGTGACAGTCCTACAGGCTACACTAAGCAAACATCACATATATCTAAAAGAAGCGAAGTCAGGCATGGTAGTGTATTCCGTTTTCACAAAATACCTTATCAACTATTTTAGCCCTCTCAAAGAACTAGCAAGCAAACATACTGCATCAGAGACCAAGTGCTGCCAAAAGAAATATTCTAATAAGGGCTTTACTTGAATATGTGTAAAAATAAATAAAAAATATTCATAGTAATAATAAGTATTTTATTAAATAAGTACCTACAGCTAACAGAATATAAGGTTACCTCAATAAGTCAAAGGAGATGTTTCAGACTGGCCCATGTACACTATCTTATAAAATTGAGGAAAAATAAATAAAACTAAATATAATTAATGTATTTATTTGGCTTAAAAATCTTTGAAAACCATTAACATCACACATGACGGCCGCCTTGGTCGAATGCTCAGATTGCTGGGTATTGGCCAAGAGGTCCCGGGTTCGAATCCTGGTAGGGGCAAACTTTGTGATGACCACAAATGTTTGTTTCCGAGTCATGGTTGTGTATATGTTTATGTAGTATATTTTCAACATTTATATACATAATTATATTAAAAATATGTCCGTCATCTAGTATCCATAACACAAGTGCTTAGGCTACTTACTTTGGGCTAGATGATAGGTGTGAGTGTAAAAAATATTTATTTATTATTTATTTATAACATCACACATCTGTAAGTAGGTACCCACCCATCTAATGTGAAATAAAATACCTACTTCAATGCATGTTTAGGAATGAGGTAGGCATATAAGAATAAAACTACCTCGGTAATTGCATAATGGAAAAAGAAAGTGCACCATTTTCATCTTTATTATATGAAAAATTAAGAGGAAGAGGAAATTATATTGATTGACGTTGCATTGGGAAGTATAGCATTACATGGAAGTCTCTGGCATAACAAAGGTGATAACACAACGGTTAATACCATACAAGAGATGAAAGAGCGTTGTCTAAAATTCAGTAGACAAGTCGCTTTGTCCACATTTAACGAATATTGGTTCTGCTTAACATGCATAATAGGTTGGGGAAAAAGTTTCTTCGCATTTTTTAAGAAAATTCAAAACATTTTTTAATATAGTTTATTTACATTTAACTAAAGTATGTAGGTAACATTTTGTTCGATAACTTTTTGCCATCTTGTAGGTAGGGACATGATCCCATTGCTATAGAAATTTTGGGACTTCTGGTCAAAATACCGCGACAAGTGGTTTTGGCAGTCCTCTCGTGATGTTAACCTGACACTGCCTAAAGAATTCTGAAGAGACCGAAACATGTGGAAATCTGAAGGTGCAAGGTCAGGACTATACGGCGGATGCATTAACACCTCCCAGCCAAACTCTCTTAATTTTTGCTGAGTGGCTAAAAATGTGTGAGGTCTAGCGTTATCATGATAAAAAACCACACCCCTTCTGTTGATTAATTCCGGCCGCTTTCTCTCAACTTCTTGCTTTAATCTCATCAGTTGTTCGCAATAGAGTTCAGAATCGATGGTCCTGCCTGGTGGTAACAGCTCATAATGAATAATGCCCTTCCAATCCCACCACACACACAGCATCACCTTGTTGCGAGTTAACCCGGGTTTCGCCACAGTCTGTGAAGCCTGACCGGCCTTTGACCACGACCTTTTTCGCACGTTCTTGTCGTACGTGATCCACTTTTCATCACCAGTTATCAGCTTCTTCAAAAATGGTTCGGTTTCATTACGTCGTAATAAAGAATCACAAATGAGTACACGGTTCATTAGGTTTCTTTCAGTGAGCTCGTGAGGTACCCAAATGTCAAGCTTTTTTGTGTACCCAGTTTTTTCAAATGCGCCAAAACTGTTTTGTGGTCAATTCCCAGTTCTTCAGCTACGTCGTAACTACTGACATACCGATCTTGCTCCACTTTTTCAAAAATGGCATCCATTTTATCTGTAATAGGGCGACCAGAGCGACGTGCATCTTTGACATCAAAATTTCCGGATTGAAAACGCTTAAACCAAAATTGTGCTACTCTCACAGACACTGCACTAGGTCCATAAACATCGCAATTTTTTTTCGCGGCTTGCGTTGCATTTTTACCTTTTTTGTAGTAAAATTTTAAAATGTATCGAATTTCTTCATTAGATTCACTCATCTTGGCGGTACGAAAAACAAATGAAAATCACACATTTTCCTAATTTGAATTATGTTCTTTAAAATTTAAACTTTCAATGATACCAAAACCAGCCGGATACAAATAGTATAGCCAAAGAGATTTTATTACAAGTTTATACATACTATAATGCGAAAAGACTTTTTCCCCAACCTACATTAGAAAAAGCGTCTACGCGGCGAGGCGATGTTGGTCGGTTGCCGGGTTGGTCTAATGAGCTGCAACCTTTTATAATTCGATTTCGGCAGGTAGGTATAGTTAACTAAGCATTTGACCAATTTCTAGGCGACCCAAGTTAATCATTTTGACCTGCCTCTAAAAGAATCTGTATCCCACTTAGTAGGTAGGTATGTACCAAGCCTTTCCAACTCCTTTGCTGCGGTAGCGGCCAGCGAAACGCCAGAAACTCTTCTAAAGCAATAAAACTAGGATAAACGTAATTGCAATAGGTGTTGGCCTTCTCCTGTTTCCAGATTATCTGGGATAGGCACAGTTATTCCTTTCCCTCCATTCCATACATATCGGAGAGCAGTAAATAACTCATCTAATTCCTAGTTATTAATATCGCCTAACTAAATCATTATGCACAAGATCTGGTGAAAGTTAGGTAAATGAAATAATTAGTAAAGTGTATAAAATGTCTGTTTAATATAATAACAAGTAATAATTAAAGATACATAAATTAATAAATATCTATTTATCATTAATGAAATTACACGAAAGTATACATATTACTAACATGACATTTATTATTATATTTCATTACATCATCCTTCCAGGATTACTTGTAGTAGTAGCTTTATGTACCTACTATTGTAGTAGTAGCTTTATGTACCTACTAGCTATCTCACGAGTTTTAAGCCTTGTCTCGAATTTTTAAGTGGCATCACCAAGCCCCTTCGTGTTCCTGGCAGCACTGTATCTTATACGTCATTCGTTTTTCATGCTTGCTATCGACACGTGCTTTTTTATTTTTAATAAAGATTATAAAATGTAAAATAAGAAAAGACACCAAAAAGATGACTTAGTTGACGAATTCTTGGAATGGAAAAAACAGAGAATTGATACTTATGTCTCTAATAGCCCAACGTGTCCAGAAACCTCCAAAAAAGTATATCTGGAGCGAGAATACTTAGACGAGGATATCCTAGATGGTAGATATTCTTACGACTATGACGATGAACTACATCAAGTCTGAGAGCTAACACCACTTCGGTGGGGGTTACCCAGGAGACTCCAACCACAAAGCTGTCACTATGGTATATAGGGGGCAAGCAACGTGGCTTGGTACACAGAAAGCAATATGGCCGCAAACGGCATCAAGTCCGATAGCTATCACTACTTCGGACTCGGAGGGGGTCAGCCAGGAGACTCCAATCACAAAGCTGTCACTATTTCATAGGGGTCAGCAACGTGATTTGGTACACATTGGCGTAACTATAACATCCGAGGCCTGTGATAAAATTTGGATGGGTTTTTTCTTGGTTAGCAATATAACGGTTAAGTTTTAAGATTGATTTTCTAACTTATGTAATGCTGAGGCTCGCGGCCTCTAGAACCCTCTCAAGTCGGGGCGCCCGTGGCATTTTGCCAGCACTATTGACAACATTTCAAAAATGACAACCTCCCAAAATAAAAATACCGTTTCTTTATTTTCCAATCCTGACTTCGAAAATATTTTTATTACATTTTTTTTATTTTTTTTTATAAAAAAAATAAAACGTATAAATCATGCTATGACGTCACGGTCGGGGATGTATGAATTAAAACGTTTGCCTTCCTAGATGGAAGAATAAAAAGTTATCATAGACATGATGACAGACGTCAGTCATAAATCATATCCAATGTTATTAATTATCGTCGAAATTAACAATATTATAGTAGCAATAAAATGAAATCCTTCATAAACTTTAATTTAAAACGTATTTGACTTTGAAATTAATTTCAAACTTTTCAGTTAAAATGTTTTTATTTTCGACACCGGAAACGCCAGTTCGTCAATTTTGACAAGTGATATTTTTATTTTTCGAGTCAAGAGTGATTTCGCCATTCGTCCAAGACAGTGACGTCATTTGGCACTTACGTCTGTTTAGAATGACCGGTATTTCAAACATGATTTTTTGTATGAAAACGAAGGAATTCAGAAAAAAATAAAAAATATGGGTATAACATCATAATAAAGGTATGTTGAAAAATGAAATGTTGTCAATTGTTACGCCACTGCTGGTACACTGAAAGAAATATTACCATCCCTAGTGGTGCCCTAGCACATGCACATAGCTGTCACTATCCACATGATTTAGGTGAAAAATAGAGAACTAATGCATTCATTTTAGATCAACATAACACTTATATGGTTAAAAATATAATAGTCATAACTGTATTATTTACAGATGACACTGAAGAGAAGACATTGAAAAAAGAAATAGGCAATAATGATATCATTGTTATTGAAGAGGAGGAACTCGACGAAGACATAACTGGTCTGTTGGGTAAGCCTGAAGAAAAATTACAGGAAACAAGTAAAAAAATCCATGCAGAGTTATCCTCCAGATGGAGTGCCATACTAAAGAGTGGCCTTAACAAGGACGAAAATACCACCATTATTAGAAAATATCCACCCATAGAAAATATACTCCTATTAATTACTTCTAAGTTAAGCCCGGAACTGGAAGCGGCCCATAACAGAACCAGCAGCAAAATGAGACAGAACAATTTACGAAAAGCAAAAGGTAATAGTTGCAACTGTATCATGCTTGGGGGGACTCCTATCTGACATTATTAAGGCCAAGGATAAAATTACAATATAAAAGACAAGTGACTCTGTACGCTTGTTAAGCAACTTATATCATAATGAAACCAGGCTTAGACGATCTCTGATTTTGGACAAAGTCAACAAGGAGATGAAATATTCTCTTATACAAAGAGAACCAAAGGAATTTTTGTTTGGAAGTAATCTTTTTGAGGGCATTTTAGTCTGCCAAGGCAGTGGCTAGAGCAAGTCAAGATTTAAAAGTCAAACCATATAAAAATTTAAACTCTCAGGGCCCGCCAAACAGACTTGTCAAGAGTTATGGCGGGCGCACTCGACACGAACCAATGCAAATGAAGGAGCAATACTCAAAACGCCGATAGGACAGAGATCGACACGGCTTCCAAACCACAGCTACCGGAAACCAGTCACATCGAAACAGCAGCAGCTATAGTTTCGGTTTCAACAAAAACGCCGATAGCTGGCAGATTAAGGTATTATTTTAATAATTGGTAATCACGATTACATTATTATGTTGTGGATAT
The DNA here is from genome assembly GCA_963931975.1 of Cataclysta lemnata. NCBI lineage: Eukaryota > Metazoa > Arthropoda > Insecta > Lepidoptera > Crambidae > Cataclysta > Cataclysta lemnata. The sequence continues at coordinate 8,789,672 of OZ008352.1, forward strand.
CTGGGTATAAGCTCCCTTTCAAGAACCGGCCATACCAAGATACACCGCCTAAATGTAGACCATTGAGCAATACTGAATTTTCTGTTACTGAGAAAGAAATTAACAGGTTGTTAAAAATAGGTGCTATAGAGAGTTGTGAAAATGTAAAGGGTCAATTTATTCCTACTACTTTCTTAACTAAGAAGCCTAATGGCAGTTACCGTTTTATTCAAAACTTCAAACATTTAAACAAATTCATATATACTGAGCACTTTAAGCTGGAAGACCTGCGCACAGCACTAAAATTAATATTACGTCATTAAGTCATTATAAAAATCCCAGATAATATTAAAACATCTACACCAGTTAGATTTGAGATTTTACCTTTTTTCTTTACACAGCCTAATATTTACATACATACATAATTGACGCCTATATCCCCGAAGGGGTAGGCAGAGGTGAACTAGCACCCACGCTGCGCCAATTATGCTAGGACCCATGTAATAGGTGGCGAGCCTATTGCCATTTATCGGGCACAAAAGTCGCAGTACTTTGCTAAGTGGTAGGTATAAGAGGAACGCTGCTGCCCATTATCCTTAGTCGCCTTGTACGACACCCACGGGAGAGATTTGGGGTGGTGACAATTGTATTCTACTCTGCCGTCACCACACGGCCTAATATTTGTCCAGCGAAATCCATATTTTCGTATATAAATCTAACTAAGGAAATATTTTATCGAAGGAAATACTATTTCCTATTCATCACATCTAAATCTCCTTATAAAAAGGCTTCTGGATTGACATTGAGTAGATGGATTAAATATACATTAAAGTCCAGTGGAATAGATAAAAAATACATTCAGTGCACATAGTACTAGACATGCCTCTACCTCAGCCGCCTATAGAAGAGATTTAAGTGTTGACACAATTAGAAGAACCGCTGGGTGGACATAGAATTCCTTGACATTTGCACGTTTCTATAATAGACCTGTAATTAATTATCATAATAAATTTGGGATTAGATGGCAGAGAATATCAGAAACGTTGCGAAATATGTTTTGGGGGTGACAAAAGGAAAAGGTGTGATCGAGAGAGAAACGTGGTGGAGGTCGAGAGAAGTTAGGAAGGCTTTGAAAGATAAAAAGGATAAATTCCAAGAATGGCAGAGTATTGGTGATGTGAATGGTAGCATGAAAGAAATTAAGAAGTTGAAATATGATGAATGTAAGAAAAAAGCCGTCGCCGTTGCAAGAGCAGCAACCCATCCTGGGTTGCTGCTCTTGCAACGGCGACTTTGTATAATGTCTTGGACACTCCGCCTGGCCAAAAAAATCTATATCGGCTCGCCATGGCAAGGAAAAGAATGACTAAGGATGTATCAAAAATTACAATGTATAAATAAAAGATGAAGGAGAGGTTCTGTCAGATGATAGAGAAATAAGTGAGATAAGGTATATTTTGAAAGGTTGATGAATGAAGAAAACGATTGGGATGGTGTGTTAGATGAAAAGCCAGTAAATGTAGGATTAGTGAAACTGGTCCAATACCCATTAATCTAGCCGGAATGCCTTTGCCAGTCTGTTCCAATTTTCGGAACCTAGGTTCATTTGTGCAAGCAGATCGATCGATCGGGAAATTCCAAACCAGATCAACGCAGGTTGGATGAAATGGCGACAGGTTACAGCAACTACATGCGACCCAAGAATGCCACTAAAACTAACAGGAAACATCTAGAAGTCTGTTATAAGGCCCGTCGTTATGTATGGATCGGAATGTTGGGCTGTGAAAATGACGGATGAAAGAAAATTGGGGAAAAAAAAAAGGAAAATTGCAGAAATTTGAATGCGGAGAGATGAGAATGTTGAGACGGATGTGCGGAGTGACAATAATGGACAAGATAAGGAATGAGTACGTAAGAGGGAGTCTGAAAGTGGCGCTAGTAACAGAGAAGATGAAAGGGAGCCGTTTAGCTTGGTATGGACATGTTATGAGACGTGATGCCATGAATGTGAGTAAGAAAGTTAGGGACATGAATGTTGATGGATGTCGAAGTAGAGTAAGACCACTGAAAAGATGGATGGATTGTGTGAGGTGTGATATGAAGGTGATGGATGTGAATGAGGAGATGGCGAGTGACAGAAGAGAATGGAAAAGAGGACATAGGTACACCGTCGCGACGAAAAGAGGACATGCGCCGACCACAAATAGGACGGGATAAGGGCAGGGCGATGTTGATGAAGAGACAGTGTTGCCAGGAACAGGAAGACGCTAGATGATACCACTTAAAAAATCTAAACAAGGCTTTAAAATTCGTGAGATAGCTAGTACGTAAAGCGACTACTACGAGTAATCATGGAAGGATGATGTTCTTTATATAATAATGATCGAACATCACTTACAGGTAAGTTCGTTTGATCATACAATATTTAAACATAACATTATTGTACCAAATATAAGTAATTACTACACTAACATCTGTTAATATTATTTTTGTACCAGATTGGATAATGACACCAGAGGTAACTTATTTTCCATGGTGCTGAAAGAATAATGAAATGTCTCACAGAATAATTCCAAGAATCTAACTACACATACACCATCTCCTAATGCATCTGAAGATTTTGTCCTGAAAATAAACAAAGCATATTTTGTACAGGATAAAATTATCATTAATTGGTCATTTGTTCTGTTGTTAACTCTACTATATGGATTACCAATATGGTTAACCTTAATGTTTTGGATTTTGTAAATTACTTTATTGATTTGTTAGTTACAGACATGTTTTAGAAATACTAAAAACTAAACACACCTGTAGAGTGTTGAGACTTTAGAATAGCTGCATAAGAAATCGACAAAGCTTTCTGTATTTCGAGTGCTTGCCTGGCGTAACACAGTATAAATGCCCACCAGCAGGGGAAATCCATCAATATTTTCGCCAGCTTTTCTTGAAATCATGTCACCTAAAATGAAAAAATCTAATAAACATAGTATTTGTCTGATATAATTTATTAGTCTTGAATTCCTTTCCTTTAAAAATTATTTTATAATGTCAACTTTTTAGGATTGCAATTTCATGTCAACTTTTTATGATTGCAATATGTATATTTTTACATATGAATACGATATAACCAGCTTTTTATAAAAAAAACCGTACACAATGGACACTAAAAGTGATGGTTATGTAAAAAAAAATACAAAAACTTTGTTACATACCTGTGGTTTGGCAAATAAGCAATCTTGGCAGCTGTGAAACCAACAGCAGTGCCAACAAATTGCCCAACTGATCAGTCATTAATTCCTGGGTAGCTTTTATATACAGTTTTTCATAAGGTTCATGAGTTCCGCACCTCACAAGATATTCATCAAGTTGTTGGATTAAATTTGTGGAAACTTGACAATCGTTGGATTTTCTCACAGAAGCTTTCAATTCATTGAGCAGAGACCTGTAAAAATTAGATAAACGTAAATATTATTAAAATAATACATACATAAATCACGCTTATATCGAAGTTGATGGGGGTAGTTAATTCAGGGAGATAAAGGGAGAGGTGAATTAACACCCACCTTTCGCCAACTAAGTTGGGTCCCATATAATTGGTGGCGAGCCTATTGCCATAGTATAGGGCACAAAAGTCGCAGTACATTGCTAGGTGGTATTAGAGGAACGCTGCGCAGAAATCCTTTTACGACACCCACGAGAGAGATTTGGGGTGGTGACAATTGTATTCTATTCTGCCGTCACCACACGGTTTACATAAATCACGCCTATTAATTATCCCCACAGGGTTAGGCAGAGGTGAATTGACAGTGTCGTCAATTATGTTATCTCCCATGTAATATGGGGCGAGCCTATTGCTATTTAACGGGCACGAAGGTTGCAGTATGTTGCTTTTAGGTGGCATAACAGAAAGCTGCTACACATAGGTGTCCTTACGTTTAGTCGCCTTGCACGACGTTCGTCGGAGAGATGGGGTAGCGGGCGGTACCGGGTGGGTGTAATGAGCGTTAACCTTAACAATTGTATTCTGCTCTGCCGCCACTACACGACAATTGTATTATTTATTTAGCTTCGATAATTAAAACTTACTCATTTAATGTTCTCAGAGTAGCTTCTAAATGAGCCGAATCAAACTTGCATGTCGTGTTTAATTGAAATGCAGTATGCTTTCTGATAATTTGCAGCGTTCCAATTAAAACTGCCACTTCACCTAACTGCTGCAGCATTTTGTATCCCTTTGAGAGAAGCTGTTCAATTTCTTTCAAGTCTACCTTTATATTGACAAAAAAACCTTTATCATTATTGCTTCTGAGAATTTGACAAAAGTTTTGCAATTGGTTCTTTATCATGTGAGCAAACAAAGTATCTAATCCAAATAGACCGACAACACCAATAGCTTCATTGATTTTCTGGAATGTTTTGGTGGTGACTACTTCATTTTGGGTTTTTACATCGTACCAAGCAGTGCAAACGGTAAGGTATATGCAGTTTCTGTAAATTACACATGAATTAACTATGAATATTTCAATATTAATATTACCACAAAAATTTGTTAAACTTTGTTTTAAAGTTAGGACCAAAGTTTATAAATTTTTCCGCATATCTAATTGTCTTCGCAAGTCTATTATATTATATTGAATAGCAGTGGTAATTTCCATTAGGCTTTGATAATATTTTCATTAATTCAACTAAATCTCGTTGTGTTACCTGGCATCTGTCATTTGAACGATTTGTCTTGCTAGACTGCCCATGAAACTAGCCGAAGGACTATAAAAAACTACTCCTTTGCGTAAGCTGATCTCTTTAGAAACACTTTCGTTGATTATAGCAGACACCTAAAATGAAAATGAACTATAGAACAATAATACGTATTTACAAAATATTTTATAAAATTATTGTAGTTGTGCATTTACTTGTTTTTGCCAGATTTTTAGGCCATGTATATTAATATAATCTTGGATATATTCCAAGGACCTTTTATAACCATCCATACTTTCTGCTAATTTCTGTAGCCTTGGCAATAAATTAGTTGACGACGTCTTTTTTGATGGTGGTTCCAAGAATTCTGTGAATTTTTTGCTTATATGTCTATCCAATTCTTTCAAAAGCCCTTCCTCTAATAATTCGGCAGGATCTACTCTTATGACGCCTACCAAAGTCGAACGCATGTCCAAAATACCTAGTAAACAAAATTATATTAAAAAATGTATAAAGATTTTCCAAAGACACTTTCTGCTCAACCACAATATCATCATCATCGCCCTGCCCTTATATATTTGGAGTCGGCGCGGTATGTCCTCTTTTTCCATTCTCTTCTGTCAGTCGTCATCTCCTCATTCACATCCATCACCTTCATATAACACCTCACACAATCCATCCATCTTTTCAGTGGTCTTCCTCTACTTCGACATCCATCAACATTCATGTCCCTAACTTTCTTACTCACATTCATGGCATCACGTCTCATAACATGTCCATACCAAGCTAAACGGCTCCCTTTCATCTTCTCTGTTACTGGCGCCACTTTCAGACTCCCTCTTACGTACTCATTCCGTATTTTGCCCATTTTTGTCACTCCGCACATCCATCTCAACATTCTTATCTCTGCCGCATGCAATTTTCTTTCATCCGTCTTTTTCACAGCCCAACATTCCGATCCTTACATAACGACAGGTCTTATAACAGACTTGTAGATCTTTCCTTTTAGTTTCAGTGGCATTCTTGGGTCGCATGTTATTGCTGTGACCTGTCGCCATTTCATCCAACCTGCGTTGATCCGGTTTGTAATTTCCCGATCGATCTCCCCATCTGCTTGCACAAATGAACCTAGGTACCGAAAATTGGAACAGACTGGCAGAGGTATTCCGGCTAGATTAATGGGTATTGGACCAGTCACCACCAAAATCACAAAACATAAATTCTGTTTTGGTCCGGCTCACTCTAAGTCCAACACACTCTATCCTCTGTAGCCATTCTTCCAATCTGTTCTGGATCTCTAGGCCATTCTCCGCTACCAGCACAATGTCATCCGCAAAAAGCATGCACCAAGGAGCCTCCTCTTGTATATCCGACGTCAGGGCGTCCAATATTAACAAGAAGAGGTACGGGCTCAGAGCCGAACCTTGGTGCAAGCCGACCATAATAGTTGGTAGGTAATACTGACGAGACGAAAAAAAAATTGTATCAGGCCTATTTATTCCCGAAGGTGCAACCAGAGGTGTATTAACACTTACATTTCGACAAGACCAAGTACTATGTTCGGTCCCAACCCTTGTTATCATCGTAATACGTGTTTCGCAGTGTATTACATAAAGCTCTGCTCCCTATTACGTTAGAGAATAGGGGGGTAATCGGTAACTCGGCAAATAATGATATAATCTAAAACTCATCATTTTAAAGACATAAACTTGCACTCTTCTCATGCAAAATTACATACCAGTTAGAATGACATTCTAAAGAGCATTCATTTAATATCGGTGAAATAATGTAACATAATACGTACCAGTAGTAAAGGTAGATGTGGCATGTGTCCATCTAGCTACTTCCATCCTATGTTCAAGTTGGGCATAGTCTCTCAGTTTTTCTTTTTCTAATCGAGTGGGTATTTCTTTGATAGTCCATGTTTGTAAATCAATAATTTTTTCAACTATACTAAAAACCATTTCTGGAATAATCTGTAGCACTTTCTGTATATATTTTATTAACTCATTACTATAATACTGGGATACAGAAACCAAATCATCACTACAAGCTTGATTAATCCTGAGTAATGGAATTTCCATTGCACTTGCCAATTTTAGAAATAATGCTCTTAGCCTACTTGTTACTGATGGATTCTCTTTAATACTATCTTGCATAAAAATTGTGTATGTATCTATAATACACCATGCATAACTAACATCTGCAATTATTTCTAAAGTTACCAAAGAATCTTCTTTAAGAGTAGCAGTTCTTAAAACATTTTTTAATGCTTCTTTACTTTCGGAAAGATATTGTAAAATAGTTGAAGTGCTCTTTATACCATGAAATTCTTCTACTTCATCTAATGCTTGTATGAGCTGTGTTATTTTCTTAACTGATTTTGTTGTAATTGTATCACTCAGTAACTCGATTTCTTTTGCTATGTTATCAAACCACATCTTCAATTGTTCATTCTCTTGAATTCTAGTAATAGGCTTAGCCCCAGAAAATAATTCAGATAGATTTTTAATGGCATCTAAGGCTACACTTTTGTGCATATTCCAAGAATCATTTCTTTTGTCAAGTAACTTTTTAAGAATGTCCCGAACTTTTAATTCCAATTCAGCCGTGCTAATTAGTAGCTCAAGCAATTTCAAGGGGTCATAATTAGATTCCTTTTGAACTAAATCTTTTAGTTGTTTAGCCTTTTTACTGTTGTCATAAAATATGACCTCACTATTATGTAGTAACAGCCAGCGTAATACCAAATTGGAATTTAATAACAAATTTAAGATTTTATTTATATTGTCCAACACAAAATCTGTGGTCAGCATGCCTTCTTTTAATAGTTGGTGGGTTTTATTAATTAGCATTTGGACAGAACTTCCACGTTTACTATATATGTCCTTGATTATTTTACTGTTACATGTATTAGTAAGGGCCAGTTTAGCAGCTTTAAAATTTTCCCAGTATTCTATAATATTTAGAGTTACCCCCATATAGATAGGAATTATCCACTTACTAGGAAAGAATTTGTCTACTATTTCACGCATTTTTGAAGTATCATTGTGTAAATAGTGTGGTGCAAAGAATAAACATACAACAAGCATACTAGCTTGTGTTGCAAGTGCAGATGCTTGATGCTCTGGCATAGTATAAATAGTTAACTGGTTATAAATATCTTCTGACCTCAATTTTCCTATAATTTTCTCTACAAAATCTATGCGAATATTGATACGGCTGTAAAGAAAATTCCTTGTTACTGATATTAAGAAGTTTACATACATACACATGCCTTGAAAACAGTAATGAGATTGGATAAACCAAATGATACAAAGATCACAGTAAGTGAAAAGATGTGATCTCTGCCTTCACAGGTAGGCAGGATGAAAATCTGAGTTTGACCCACCTCCAATCTACAAGGGTGGCAAGCTACATTACCTCCATTTTTAAAGGAAAAAAGTATGACATCCAAAGTTTACCCCACATTCAACATAATTATAACATTTTGATAAAATAATTTTATAAAAATCACTAAACAATTTTAGATACCTGAAATATTCCACCGGGTAGTCAGGTGGCCTTTTGCCTTGTAGTTGATTATAACCTGTATCTCGTAATAACTTACAAACATCGTCTACATTGGATTGGGATTGAGTAGTGCTATAACGATAAAATGCTACCAATAATCTTTCTCGCAGTGGTCCGGGTATATATAAATCACATAATAGCAACATTGATCCATATAAATATAATGACTCGCACTAAAAAGAAAAAGAACATACATAATTCATACATAATTCACGCCAATATCCCCGAAGGGGTAGGCAGAGGTGAACTAGCACCCATGCTTCGCCAATTAGGCTAGGTCCCATGTAATAGGTGGCCAGCCTATTGCCATTTATCGGGCACAAAAGTCGCAGTACTTTGCTAGTTGGTAGGTATAAGAGGAATGCTGCTGCCCATTCCTCATCACTGATTTATCCTTAGTCGCCTTCTACGACACCCACGGGATAGGTTTTGGGTGGTGACAATTGTATTCTACTCTGCCGTCACCACACGGCCAAAGAAAAACAAGGTCATATTAAATGTTTTATATAAAAAAAAATCACTTTATTATTTTTCACCTTATTTGCAAAATGTCTAATATTGTCCTAAGAAAGTTTCCTGGACCAGGTCTAATTATTGACACCAAGATTTTTCTTGTGCCAGCATATAAAAATCCACCAACAACATTCTCTTGGAGGGACAAGAGATAATGAGTGTGTGTTAAGTGAAAATTTGTAGTTACACTGATCTGATCTAGGTTATAATCTAAGTACATAATATAATGTCTAAGTACTAAAGGGATTTTAGACTTATGTTCCAGAACCCATGTTTACTTTATTTTGGTTCGTTACATTATATATTTTAAATATACTGTATACTTAACAACATTGAACACCAGATAACCTGGGAACAGGACAGGTGAATGACCATCACTTACCAGAAGTTGTTTTCCTTCAATATCCCGCATGACAGTTTCAATACTTTGTTGAATAAATGCTCCATCACTAAGTTGGTCAACAAATGCATTTAAATCCACAATATATTGGTAAATATTTTCAAATAACAAGTAAAAACGATTTATCAACTCTAAATATTTTTCTTTTAAATCATCATCCAAATCCTGTAATTTCTGAAAAAAAAACAAGATTAATGTTAAGGTCAAAAGCCCCCACTTAACGTTCATACAACATGCTATTATTAACATCAATCATTTTAATATAAGATCAAAACTAACTGTGATTGTATTTATTTTCTTTTCTTGGGTTTCTGATATTTTGAAATAACTGAAGTCCATAATAACATCCTGGTATTTCTGCTGCACATCTTTATTCTCCAATCTATTAATAATAAATCATATGACAAATTATATCACCAGAAATTCAAAATAATGTGAGACGATGACCAGTAAGTCTAGCTAGCCTACAGTTTACATACTAAAAATGTTAGGAATATGAAAAAAAATCATGGCATTATATGTGAAAGATATTCGATATTTGGAAATTGAAAAAAGATGAAAAGAGCAAAACAATGGGGATAATTGCAATATGTCTTCAAATACATTGACAGATTATTATTATCAAAATGTTTACTCACAAATAAACTACCGGTTTGTGATCTTTTAATCGGAGAACTTCAGCTATAATAGCGTTGCCGTGAGACACTAACTTAAGTAAGTTTTGTGCACACAAATTATCTTCTGACATGAAAATACGCATGTTGATAATTTATTTAAATTATGCAATCACAAAACAACAATGATTTAACAAAACTATCCGTAGTATTATTGTCCTTTTTTTTTTTTGTTAAATTCTCCCTATATTTTAGGGAAGGCAAAGGGTCTAGCCCATACAGCCATGTCTTTAGTGTATATTTTATCTGTAGTTTTATGAAATAATGAGTGGATGATATGATGAATGAAATGAATATCACGTTAAAATATGGGTGTCACACATTTTAACGCATCTAGGGAGTGCTTGGCGCGAATTGAATGGTAACAGAGTTCATGATGGTGACTGATGAAGTGAGCAAAACCACTTTTTACATGGTTTTCACCACAACATCAAACACCATCACAAGACTTATTTTCAATGATTCTGCATAATTGTACATCAACACGGATGCTTGTGCATCAAAATAACACCACTTTCACTGCACAAAATCCACTCTGTAACAATTTTTGAATTAGCGAAAATAAATCTGACTGACACCACGAAACGCGCCAAACACTCCTCCTATTATTGTCCTCTACGAATGAACAAAACAATGATGATTGGCAAAGAGAATACAATGTGGTAATATTGTCCTCTATGGGTAAGATTGGTGAGTGAAGGCAAAGAATATATATACACTACGTTTATGTGAAGGCCTTAGCCAAAGTGTATACAATACATGCCTGTATCCGTAGTATTATTGTCCTCTATGGGCCTAAGTATTATTGTCCTCTATGAGGCCTTGCTTTGGCTTTTTGCACAGGCTTTTTGATACATTGTACTTGTTGTTTTTTGTTTTTGTTTATTAATTCTCCCTATATTTTAGGGAAGGCAAAGGGTCTAGCCCATACAGCCAAGTCTTTAGTGTATATTTTATCTGTAGTCTTATGAAATAATGAGTGGGTGAAATAAATGAATGAAATTAATTTTACGTTAAAATATGGGTGTCACACATTTTAACGCATCTAGGGAGTGCTTGGCGCGAATGGAATAGTAACAGAGTTCACGATGGTGGCTGATTAAGTGAGCAAAACCACTTTTTACGTGGTTTTCACCACAACATCAAACACATCACAAGACTCATTTTCAATGATTCTGCATAATTGCACATCAACACGGATGCTTGTGCATCAAAATAACACTACTTTCACTGCACAAAATCCACTCTGAAACAATTTTTGAATTAGCGAAAATAAATCTGACTGACACCACGAAACGCGCCAAACACTCTATTGATAGTACTTGACACTTGACTGCTAGATTATTAGTGTTCTGTGCTTGACTGACACAAAATAAATCAAATAAAGTCTCACCAATATCATTATTTTCACTCATAATACAAGGCAATAAGAGCCAAAATTCATCGACAATGTGACTTAATTTGTGATCAAACTTTTTAGGGAAGGTAACGAGAATTCGAACATTCAGCCATGTTTTTACAAATTAATTACCAAAAAAAGATTTGAAGTTTATTAGACAGAAAAACATGGCTAGGTGGACTGAATTTCGTTGCCTTTTCAAAAAAAAAGAAGACATTAAAACGAAACAATAAAATAAAAGTACAAGTATTGTATTCTCTTTGGTACAATACAAAATTGATAAATACTTTGTTGATTTGTTCGATAATTAGGCCGTTTCCTGTGATAATGATCTTGTTAACTTAATACTGTTCTGTGCTTGTTATCCATTTAGCGAATTACGATAAGAAATGCCTATATGATTTTGTAGTCAATTAATTCAAACAAAATGCCTTCGTCGCTAACTAGTTATGAGACACTGGTTCATGCTGTTGCTGGGGCTACGGTAAGACAAATTTCTAAAACTTGTTGGGTGAAATTCAAAACCTCGTTCAAACTTGACAACATTAATTTTATTTCATGACTATGAAAGAAAATGTTATTACTTTCAGGGTAGTGTAGTTGGAATGGCCGCATTTTATCCCCTAGATACACTGAGATCAAGATTACAAGGTACTTATTCTAGTAGCCCTAAGTGATTGGAATTACAAATAATTTTGAACAGATATTTTTTGATTGGTTCTTTAGATAAAATTTTGGAATCGATATAGGTAATCAATGAATTGCATTACATTCACATACTTACTTTGAATTTTTCTCATTCATCTCTTTTTGTCCTATGAAGGATTGGAATTGGATTCCTTTGATTTATAACAAAGCAAAATAAAATAATAATTATCCTTTTCAACAAAATAAAATTAATCATAATGTAACTTCATACATACATACATAAATCACGCCTATATCCCCGAAGGGGTAGGCAGAGGTGAATTAACACCCACTTTTCGCCAATTAAGTAACTTCTTTACAATGTAAAATAAAATAACAAGTTAATAAAGATATAACAGAAATTAACTTTAATACAATAAATAATTTTTCTCTGTTACAGTCACAGATTCCAATAAATTAAATGGGTCTCCGTGGGAACTTTTAATGAAACTTGCAAATGAAGAAGGTGTAGAAGCATTATACAGGGGATTAGCTCCAGTCTTGCAGTCTTTATCTATTTCAAATTTTGTGTATTTTTACTCATTCCATGCATTGCGCAATTACACATCTAAAAATAATTCTGCACTAAAAGATCTACTGTTTGGTATAGTAGCTGGTAGTATAAATGTCATGTTAACATCTCCTCTTTGGGTGGTGAATACTAGAATGAAGCTTGATAAAACTTCTTATGGTAGCCTGTTTGAAGGACTTCATGATATTGCTGCCAAAGAAGGAGCTCAAGGCTTATGGTCTGGTACAATACCATCACTACTTCTGGTGTCAAATCCAGCTATTCAATTTATGATATATGAAACTTTGAAGAGACGTCTTGCTGTCAAGGGAAGTTTTGATGCATATGGAGCTTTTTTAACAGGTGCCATATCTAAAGCTGTTGCAACCACAGTAACATATCCATTGCAATTGATTCAATCCAGACTTCGTGCTGGGACTAGCTTGACACCTTTGATGAAGGATGTGAAAGCTAATCCAAAAATAATGTTTCGAGGACTAGAAACCAAGTTGTTGCAAACTATAATGACTGCTGCTCTGATGTTTCTTATATATGAAAAGCTTGTACGTTTAGTTTTGAGTATTATGAGAGTCAGATTATCTAAGAGTCACTAAACTCAAACAAAATATGTAATAATTTATGGCTAAATGTTAAATGACAGTTACATAGAAAGGTAATTTCAAAGGCCATTTTAACAAAAATATTGCTTCTGTGATAACTGTTCCCAATAGAGCTATAACATAAAATTATCAAAAGTTTATGAAGCAAGGTGTGAAGGAGTTAAATAAAATAGCTTTAAATTTAATTAATTATTGGTAAACATGACAATTTTGAGTAGAATAAATAGACAAATTTTATAGAATCAACTAATGTTTAAATGTTATTTTTCTGATATAATGTGCGTGCCAAATGAGTATAGTATTGCACATTTGCAGCAAGTTCCTTGTAACCGATGTGAAATTTATCAGTACAGTCGGCAAATAATAAATAGGGTTTGCCTTAGCCAACTTTGCCAAGAAAAACCATAATAAACGGATTATAGTTCTTGTATTGATTTGGTCTGCTGCAGTGTTAAGATGAGACAAAAACTCTTAAGCATTTCAAGGATTCTCCGTGTGGGTGCCAGGCCAAAACAAATAATAACAAAAGTTGTGTTAGACAAAAAATTATGAATTGTAAACCTGTTCTTAGGTACTACAATTGCCATTAATAGCTATCGCGAGCCCGCGCGATATTTGTCTAAACATGTAGTGTACAGTGAAGATTCGGTGCTCTTTGTTTGTCTTGCAATAAACACTGCTACTTGAATTGTCGCAAAAATAACCTCAGAGATCACTGACAGACCTCGCTTTCCAAACAAGAAAATTAAATTACATAGCAAAACAAACATACAGACAAATTGAAAACCTTCTGTTTGAAGTCAGTTAAAAAATATAATTAATTTGTTACTCAATCACGCGCGCTAGCTAACGTATTTGCATATATTAGCACTATATGTATGTAATAATACCGTTCAATATTACACCCCACCATTGCAAAAAGATGGTCAAACGATCGGCAAATTTTTTGGTTGATTGGATTTATGGAATTAGGCGAAACTTTGTTTAACATATAACTTATTTATAGTAACTTTCAATGGTGACTTGTGATATAATTTTAATAATTATGGGCAAATATTTATTGCTCCCTGATATACACTTAGCAGTTAAGGGTTATTGTGATTTTAATTTATGGAACTATGGCCAAAAATAATTATGTTAAGTCTGGGTAGAGAATAAATGAAATAAAAGCATTTTTTAATTTCAAAAAGTGTTTTATTAATTTTACCTTAGAACTTAGTTAACTAAAGATAGCTTCATATCTTCCGAAGTCCTCATGGCTACCTTTACGTATTCTTTTACATCATTATCCAGTTCATCATACACCTGAAAAATTATAATCATAATGTTAATTAAGTAATTGTGAATTGATTTTAGCCGTGTGGTGACGGCAGAGTAGAATACAATTGTCACCACCCCAAATCTCTCCCGTGGGTGTCGTACAAGAGGAAAATCAGTGATGAGGAATGGGCGGCCGCAGCGTTCCTCTTAGACGACCTAGCAATGTACTGCGACTTTTGTGCCCAATAAATGGCAATAGGCTCGCCGTCTATTACATGGGACCTAACAATTGGCGAAACGTGGGTGGAAGTTCACCTCTGCCTACCCCTTCGGGGATATAGGCGTGGTGTATGTATGTATAAATTGATTTTGATAATATATAATAATATTATAGTGACGGAATCTTGGTGTTATTTTATGATCCCTCGATAGGGCCACACCACTACACCGTTGCAATTTTCATGTCGATCATTAGCCTGAACGGTGATTTACTGGTATCTGCCGGTACCGGAAAATGCCATTATCGATTGTCGCTAAACGTCGATTAAAAGGAGTTAAAGCTTTCGAGGCCATTATGGTCTTGAAATCAAATTTTCTCTAGTCTGTAGTCCTGTACGAATCGATATCGGGACAATCGGATTGGTGCGATGCGTGAGTGATATTCGTATACAAGTAAATCCGATGCAAATGCGGTTTTGGCGCATTTACAATAAGTGTTAAGATATGAGACTCCAAAAGCCATAAGTAAGCCGAACACACCGAAAGTACGCCGGTGTTTGTCAAAAAGCAGTAATAATATGCTCTTTTGGTTAATTTCTGACGATTGAAATCAAGCCGTGTGGTAACTGATTGATTTTCATAGAAAAAATCTTTATGGATAATGCAAATTAAAATTTCCACCAAATCAGCAATGGCGTCTGTGTGACGTCACTATCGCGTAAAACATGACAGTTTTTATAGTATAGTAAGATTTTGATTGGCAGATAAAATGTAAAAAATATTGTCACGTCACGCGGCGGATGACCAAATATGGCGGATTGCTAAATTTTCTATTTTTATTTTTAAAAATAAATAACAATCACAAGTATAATCTGAGAACAAGTGATTTGTGTCGAATCTACTTATCCAAATTTATTATTATAAATCATTATTTCAGTGATTCTTTGTTAGTGTCATCATCCGCATTCACTTTTGCCTACTGTAACTGGACTGGACATACTACACCGTCTCATACCGCAGGAAGGTCAAGCACGAACTTGTCGAACTGTAGTGTCATCATTCCTATTCACTTTTGCCTACCCTTTTGGGGATAATAGGCGTGATTTGTTCATGAATCTATAATGCTGGGGCTACATTAGTGGGCTACGGCGAATATTAGTGATAGCACGCACGATTACTGTGACCGGGTATTCTGGCAAAGATGCGCGCCACTTTACCGACATTGCTATCGGGGCAACCAATCAATAGGATTGGTCGCGACAATATTCGCTTGGGTGGCTACACCTACGCCACTTTGGTGCCGTCCAGACTTTGCTGCGGGCACGATGTTTCGCGTCACAAATCTTAGTACGCCAATGTAGACAAGATCATCGCGTAGGTATGTCCGTACACGATGTTTTTAGCGCACCAACGCGACATGAATCTTCGCCCGCTAAAGTGCCTCATACACGGACAGTTTTGCCTTCAGTTTTACCTGACCGGATGCAAATCCGTAACGTGTGTTAATCTGGCCTGAAGGAAAGCTTCAGGCCGGATGGACTGAAGTAATTCGTTCACATCGGCCTAACCGAAAGAACTGAACGGGTCGTGTACGACAAATTAAATACACACGATACGGATTTGCGGTCAGGTAAAACTGCCCGTGTATGAGGCCCATATATGTGTTTGAATCCATTCGGGCCGAACTGAGTCAGTTGGCCTGATTCGATCGGCCTCTCCGTGTAAGGTTGGCTTAATGTAGTCCCAGCATAATGTAAAGAGGTGAAAGGTACCTGACTAAGGGGAGTGTTTGGCGCGTTTCGTGGTGTCAGTCGGATTTATTTTCGAAAATACAAAAATTGCTTCAGAGTGGATTTTGTGCAGTGAAAGTGGTGTTATTTTGATGCACAAGCATTCGTGTTGATGTGCAATTATGCAGAATTATTGAAAATTAATCTTATAACTTGTTTGGTGTTGTGGTGAAGACCACTGTCAAAAGTTGTTTTGTCCACCTCATCAGGCACCGTCATGAACTCTGTTACCATCAAATTCGCGCCAAGCACTCCCTAGATGCGTTAAAATGTGTGACACCCATATTTTAACGTAATATTCATTTCATTCATAATTT
>OZ008352.1:8806508-8894332 GCA_963931975.1 Cataclysta lemnata
TACATGCCAGCGTACTTGTATAATAGAGGTCAGTGTCTGGCCCCAGCAGTGGGGACATTAAAAAAACATACGGGTACGAATTGAGCAACCTCGTCCGTTTTTTCATACATACATACATAAATTACGCCTATATCCCCGAAGGGGTAGGCAGAGGTGAAATAGGACCGACGTTTCGCCAAATGTCAGGTCCCATGTAATATGGCGAGCCTATTGCCATTTATCGGGCACAAAAGTCGCAGTACATTGCTGGGTGGTATAAGAAGAACGCTGCTGCCCATTCCTTGTCACTGATTTATCCTTAGTCGCCTTGTACGACACCCACGGGAGAGATTTGGGTGGTGACAATTGTATTCTACTCTGCCGTCACCACACGGCAGTTTTTTCGTCGGTTAAAAAGGGCTGGTGAAGTACTCACCGGCGCCGGCAGACTGCCGGCCGGCTCGTGGTCCTGCGGCGGCGGCGCCTGCAGCAGGTGCAGCAGCCGCGGCAGCAGCCGGTGCTGGGGCGCGGCGGCCGCGAACAGCCGCCGCTCCAGCTCGCGGGCGCCCGCGCTGCTCACGGCGCGCTCCCACTGCGCCCCCGCCGCCACCACGCGCACCGCTTCGCCGGAGAGCTCGTCGCCTGCGCCTGGACCATACGAATATAGCAATGCATGTCTCATCCCTAATCACTGGGTACGTCACTAATAATTAAAAATTAGATCTCCGTGTGGAAGAGATCCGTGTGGTGACGGCAGAGTAGAATACAATTGTCACCACCCCAAATCTCTCCCTTGGGTGTCGTACAAGGCGACTAAGGATAAATCAATGATGAGGAATGGGCAGCAGCGTTCCTCTTATACCACCTAGCAATGTACTGCGACTTTTGTGCCCGATAAATAGCAAAAGGCTCGCCACCTATTACATGGTACCTAACATAATTAGCGAATCGTGGGTGCTAGTTCATGATTTATGTATGTATGTAGATCTGCCAAACAAATGTCCAATGATAGACTTGTAAAAAATAATGAAGAGGTGTAAGCAAGCATGTCGTTCTTGATAAGTAAATTATGTAACAAGATTGTAAGTAATAAAGAAGAAATAAAAGTCATTTTGAAGAGAAGTGTTTTGTTGGAAGAACAATCATAAATAAATATCAGATAAATAAAGATCAGTGCCCCGACCCCGTGTTTGTGAGGCGATTTCAGTTGCTTTCGTCTACCTGTCTTTCTCACTCATCGAGAATAATAGCAAAGTGTGAAAAATGCATTGAGTGCTTTTTCGAAATGATTACGACACACCACCACCACCAGCCCTTTAGGCTGGTTTTATAGTTACGCGTTTCGACAGCGCTGTTAGGGTGCGCGCGCTCGGAGATGAATGTGCTTAGTAGTTGCGTTTCAAAGTTGTTGAACGTGCGCATACATCTCCGAGCGGCGCGCCCTAACGGCGCTATCGAAACGCGTAACGATAAAACCAGCCTTCATGTCCCCACTGCTGGGGCACGGGCCTTCCCTATGGATGGAAGAATATAGTGAGATTGGGCCATAACACACCACGCTGACCCAGTGCGGGTTGGTGGGTATTAACGACTGCCGATGCACCCGGGATCAACGGCTTAACGTGCCTTCCGAAGTACGGAGGAGCTCGAGATAGTAAATTTTTGATCACCCAGCAAATGACCGGCCTTTGCGAAAATTGCTTGGTTTACGCAATCGCAGGCCAAGCGCGCTATGCCACTGCGCTAGCGAGATTACGATACGAATCTTCGAAAAGTTCGTGCTCGGGGCACAGATACACAGATCCAAACTAGCAACTGGGAGCTCGCTGGCAGTGCGATTGCATAAACTACGAATAAATTTATTCTTCCAGCCCAGCCCCTCTAGGACAAGTCTATTCGAAAGAATAGAATACATAATGCGATTGCCAATGGCCTCTCTGACAGCAGCTTACTGGGGTCATTGAAGTTTAAGGTGCCTAACCGATCAGTGCGTAACCAACAATTGTTCAGTGTACCTTTATCTAAAAACAATGTTGCAAAAAATAACCCTTTGAACCGAATGTGTTTATGTTACAATGAACTTTGCTCTAACATGGATTTGTTTAGCTGTGGCATTCATGGTTATAAAAAAGCACTCTTGTCGCTGAATATGTGATTACGGTTGTAATAAGTAATAGTTATAATGTACCTTATCTTGTTTTCACTATATGTTTTCATTTTCATTTTTAGTTACCTATAAGTTATAATAGATGTATTATTAAGTGTTGTGTACAATTATAATTGGACACAGGCACACGGTGTTACTTTAAAGTTGTTTTTATATGCTTTGTTCTGTCTGTTGTCTGTTATTGTACCTAATAAATAAATAAATAAATAATGTATGAAAATGACGTATTACAGAGAAATCAACATGGCGACCGTCGTGTCAAATGTAAGAGAAGTTGTTCATTGGATATGGGTGACAAAAAAAGTTTGGTGTTAGGACATTTTTCAAGACCGCGGCATTATCGTGTTCCGACAGTTTGTGATAAGAAAGCCAGTCCCGTGGTTGAGGGTGAAGCTCAATTCCATTTTTCGCCCTTATCGTCACTTACCATCAGGTCATATTATATTGTCTCGAGTTCAATTCCTTCATGCATCGAAAGGCACGTTCAGCCTTCGGCCCTTGCCACACACAGTTTCAATTTCAATGAATATTAAATGTATAAAAGCCACACTTATGGCTGCCTATACCACACGGCCAAGCATGATAACAAAATTGCCAAAATTTATCTAACCTTTCAAACTTCACCTTTTAAGGCAACAGGTAGTAGGTACCTGACCTCTTTTACTTTGTAATTTTTTTTCTAAATTTTTTTAATTGGGATTGATTCTCTAGCCCAATTAAGTCGCGCTCATTTTCTCTGCTATCCAATGTTGCTCCTAAGAATGGTTCCAATATATAAAAGTTCATACCCATTCCAGAATCCAGTAACGTAGCATCAGGTGATAGCATCATCCGCTCCAATGGCTCTAGTTCCCGTATGAACGACACACCAGCACGGCGGACTACCGCACACCACCATCCATTTTCCAAATCATTGTACTAGAATAACAAATACAATATTTAATAAGATATTATCATGTTAGCATTTAGATTGAGAAGCTCGATGGCGCAGTGGCTTAGCACGCTCGACCTGCGATTGCGTAAACTAAGCTCTTTTCGCTAGGGCCGGTCATTGGATGGAAGACCAAAAATATCTCGACTTTCTGCGTGCTTCCGAAGGCACGTTAATCTGTTGGTCCCGGCTGCATTTGCAGTAGCAGATTATGTTAATAACAAATTGGATTGCGATGAATAGTCCAACTTTCTTGAATGAATATGTTCAAATGCAAACTCACATGCGTAGAAACCATCAGACCCAGAGGTTTTTGTAGGCCATCCATATACTGCATACACCAACTATACAATTCTGACCAGCATCTGCAATATCAAAAAAAAAATAATAGCAGAAATTCTTAACAAAACTCAAATAATACTTGAACTTGAAGCCATTCACTTGGGCTTGAGACAAAATGTAAACAATCTTGATGTGTCTTTTAATATAAAATACAAAATAAAAATGAGTAACACCAATATTTACAGTTTTATTTGTCTATAATTGATGATGTATTTTAGAATACACGTTTCTTGTTTTTAAGAGCATTTCGTAGATAAAGAAACATATCAAGATTGTTTACATTATGTCTCAAGCCCAAGTGAATGGGGTACGTATAGGCTCTTACTTGTGCATAAGATGAGAGTGATCAGGAGAAGCCGACCGCGCCGTGAGATGCCGCAGCCGTGATTGAACAGCATTGAGCGTGGACTCATTTAGATCTCCTTCAATGACAGTTTCGTTACTACCCCAAGTCCGGCGATATATCTAAAATAAGCATTCACACAGACATTTCAAATGACACAATTATGAAATTAAAGGATAACTATCGCAAGCGCTATGCAAATTTTTGTTTTAAATAACGTTTAAAATTGTCCGATTTACATTATTTAATATTAAACTATTGTTCAGACAACAAAAAGTCTGTAACTCGTCCCGACCCATATAACGGCAGGTTGCAATTCTCGATTGAATTTAATACTGTTTTTGCTTTTGCAATTATGTTTTTACGATTCAACAGTTTCACCTTAGTGTTTGATGTGAGGGACTGTGAATTCGTAACGCATAATCTCAAAAGCAACAATGTCATTAATTTCAGTCAAGAATTTTTAACAATAGAGTTAAGTAATCAACCGGCAAGATAAGTTCTAAACTTGGCACTAACTAGTATATATACACTTCCTTACCGCTAGAGCTTTCCGAATAACTGAAGGCGGCAAGAGGCCAGGCGTCAAAAGACGCTCGCGGTATTGCTGGTGCGTGGACAGATGTGGAAGCGGCGGTGGCGGC
The DNA here is from genome assembly GCA_963931975.1 of Cataclysta lemnata. Lineage (NCBI taxonomy): Eukaryota > Metazoa > Arthropoda > Insecta > Lepidoptera > Crambidae > Cataclysta > Cataclysta lemnata. Next base: position 8,810,915 of record OZ008352.1, read on the forward strand.
TCGCGACTTGCCACCGCACGCCATGACACCTCTGCGCCCAGGGCACTGCCTGAAGAAAGGAATCATTTATACAGTGTGTCCCTCGATAAAGTGCAATCCTGCAAGGGGGTGAAACTAGATCATAAATTATCGACAAAAACATACTTCGTGCCCATAAATGGCTATAGGCTCGCCACCTATTATTATTACATGGGACTTGACATAGTTGGCGAAACGTGGGTGTTAGTTCACCCCTGCCTGCCTCTTCGGTTAGGTTAGCTTTGTATGTATGTATCTTTCCCCCGAATGAGATGTGTCCACGTCCCGTGCTACGGGGGCCATACATACATAAATAACGCCTATATCCCCGAAGCTAGAGGTGAACTAGCACGCACGTTTCGCCAGTATCCAGCCAGTAGCTGAATATTTATATATATTCAGGCATCTAGAAACGAAAAAGCGAAAGAATATTTTCGGTTCATTAATATTTTTATGACTCATGAGAACAGGCCTACTAAATAATACGAATATGACAAAATAAAAAACAATTCTACAAATATGTACTACCAATGTATCTCTGATATTTACTTTTCAATTATATGTTGGTGCACATGTTTCTTAGACTGGATACTTACTAGTAATTATTGCCTCGCCATCTGGTTGACTCCACAGAGCCCAAATAACATTGCCACCGTCACCATAGCCAATAGAATAATCAAACAAGTCCAACTGCAAAACAAAAGAAACTGTCAACAACATGTTTGTAACAAAAACACTTTTAAAATAAAATATAACATCACATTTACCTGTGGTCCGAATATGCGACAAATATGGGAAAATTTAATGCCTGCACCAGAGTTATGCATTTTCATCACCACAAATTCACACTCATCAGGGAATGAAAGATAGGCTACCAGTATTATGCTTCCATCCAAAAGAAAAGATTTTTGTAACATGTGCCCATGAGCTGTAAGTGAAAACAACAATAATATAGTCATAAAATATGTTCCCCACTCTATGGATTCTTATTTGAATATTAAGTTACAGTGCATATTACTTACGAGGCGGTTTTGGTTTGGCTGTGGTTTGAGAAAGAGGAGCATAGACAGCAGCAGGAACGCCTCCTTCATCAAGAACCCAAGCCCGTAAGCAAGTGTCGCCACATATTGCCACTGCCAAACTTGGGGTGAGAATCACACCATATGTTTCTACCCCATCTGAATGTTTTCCCCTAAAACCAGTTGAAATTTCAAATAGATAAATTTTCAGTATTTTATAAACAACAGCAACAGCACTGGTAAAATGGCGAATTTCATTTTCTGATGCCTGGTTTGGTCGCATAGTCAAATCATATAGTCATTTTAGGCTAGCTGTTTTGTGAGTGTAAGAAATATAAATAATTCACCTCAATGCTCCAGTAATGCCTGACAGAAATCTTGGCACAGCTGATTCTCTTTTCAATGTAATTGTAACAGCTGCCCCAGACACTGGTAATCTGACCAGCAAAAGTCCTCCTTCTACTCCAATACCATATGCCAGTGCAAACAATGCCTCTCCATTGTCTCTTAGCAAAGATGAACAAGTATGTGCAATGCCAGTATCTATAATATTTAAAAATTGATAAAGTTTTAATCCAATAAAGCTATTTTTAAGAAATATTTATCAGATCTTTTAATTCATTACATTTGCTATGTGGTGACAGTAAAGCATAATTAAATTGCCAGTATCCCCAATCTCTCCTGAGAATATTGTTATAGGTGACTAGCCCAGCAATATACTACATGGTGGCAGTAGGTTCACCCCAGAATACTTGGGATCTAATCTTATTGCCAAAATGTGGGTGCAAAATACACCTCCACTTATTCCTGCCGGGATAATAGGGCCCATTGACATAATTATTCAGTTTCATAGCCAAATTAAAGATGTCTTTAAAAGGCCATTACAAAAATTTATAAATAATACTCACTTGCATTTGAATAATGATTGAGTATGAAATAGTTATTTGGATTATTAATGCTACTAGTATCATGGAATATTGATAGAGATGAGGCACTCATAGCTCCATAAGTTGCCTGTAAAATTAAAACACAAATTTATTAATATAAGTTAAAAACGCAACTCTTTTCTTGATTCGTCTGTATGTCCTGTGAAGCAATCATATACATACATACATGAATCACGCCTATATCCCTAAAGGGGTAGGCAGAGGTGAACTGGCAAGCAATCATACTCAATCAATCATTTCTTAGATTTAGTATAATAATAATTTTTGTGGGTTGTTGGATTTGATTTTAGTGAGCTTAAGGCTGTGTCTTCGGAGGTTAGGGTTTATATTTCACATAGGCATATTATTGAAATATTGTGTAATATTAAAATTGCCAGTCAGTACAGTGTAATGCCTCAATCATAGCAGTCACACTTCAGTCTTTTAGGCTAGTTTAGTCCTAGTATCTTCAACCTATCCTCATAATTAAGGTTCCATATAAATTCAGGAAATTAGGTATTGTTTTTAAGATAAGAATCTGCTTCATTCCCTGCCTCAATCAGTTTGTTCAACCTCACTTTTAATTATTCTGTTTAGTAGAATTATAGGTATAGGTAGTAAAACTAGCTCACCTTTTTATCTAAAATTTCTGGATGTGCAAAAATTAATCTATGAACAGATGAAACAGTAGCAGCTAATATTACCACTTCTTGTGTAGCTGACCTTTCATATACAGTTACATTATTCAAAGGTGGTGTACCCGGAGCAACTTTACATCTTATATTACAATTGGACAGATTAACATCTAGGGATGATTCTGACAAATCTATTGAATCAGGGGTGGTTTGCCTGAAATTGCATAAAGAAATTAAATTACGCTATTAATCAGGACCATATAAATATATTTTAAAAATCCAATATGTTCAAAGAAAATTTATTATAAAAATAAATATACTTATTATAATTATAATAACTACCTGATAGTGTTACTGTTTTGATTTTAATTTCAACATTATATAAATGTTAGAAACAACAAATACAAAGAATATTGTGATTAGAAAAAGTTCGAAAAATTATATTCTCACATCAAAATTTTTCGAAATTTTTCTAACCAAAATATTGTAACTGATCAAGTATTAAAATAAATAAAAATTAAAAGGTTTTACCAATATATGAAACGGTTTCTAGTGTTAGCTTTTGTAGAATCCTTATACCAGTACCCTCCTGCTTTTTGAGGCAATTTAATGTCTTGTAAGGTACTGTGTGTGCCACCTGAAATAAATTTACTTGTATTGAGTATTTACTTGTATAGCCTAAAACTATTAGTTAAATAATGCTTTTCTAGTTACTTATTTTAACGATTAAAAATAATTTCATACAATATCATACCTGTATTTAAAATTATTTCCTTCCATTTTTCAGGGAAATTGTAATTAGGCGTTATTTCTTTGAAAGTGACTGGAATCGCATCAAGAAATTCCATTTTAATTAAAATAAAACTTGTCTAGAGGTTAGAATACAAACAATAGTATCAAATACAAAAATCACCCGCCGGCCCCGCCGCCATGAAACTGACTTGACTGACACTGACAGTTGACAATGACAGTTGACACAAAACCAAAGAGTAACCCTTTTTTTTTAATTTCTCTTTTTTTTTCAGGGAAGGCAAAAGAATTTAGTTTCGTTAGTTATACTTTTTTTGAATTTTACATTAGCTAATTGTAATCGGTTATAAGCCTGCGCGCTCAGAGTAAATAGGACTACTCCGAGCCTGCGCGCGATGGGTAGCGCTGCTCGTTAACATTTACACTCCTTAGACAAACAAAATAGCAGACAAAATTTTTGACCACGCGCGGACTTATTTGTGTTGTGGATCAAGGCAATTCAGAACACGTGGCGGTGGATACGATAAAATAATATATTTTCGAAACGAACTAATCTAATAAATTACTCACAACAATATCTTTTACAATTTTTCTAGACACTATTTTCAAAAACTCTTAACTCAACTTATTGACACATTCTTTGACACTTCACAAATACTTAATTGTTTATTCAAAGAGGTTTCTTTATTACGTGAACCTCAACACTTTCCCTAAACAGTTAAGCTATCTTTTAGTCCTAAGCCACGACACAGTGACTGGAAAAGCGGACGAGCCAAGGCCTTCGTTAGAACGTCAGCAATCTGATCTGTTGTTCCAATTCTTTCTACTATTATAGCCTCTTCCGTCACAAGCTCTCTCACGAAGAAATGTCGTATTCAAATGTGCTTGGTTCGTTTGTGGAACTCTGGATTATGAGCTAGCCGTACTGCTGCTTCATTATCCACGTGCAGAACTGGAGTTTCGATAAATTCAGTTGTTATTTCCTTGAAGAGTCTTGTTAGCCAGACGAGCTCTCTAGCAGCTTCGCTGGCTGCTACAAGTTCTGCTTCCGTTGTAGAAATAGCGACTGAGGTCTGTCTTTGACTGAGCCAAGATACTACTCCTCCGGAATATCGACAGATAACTCCGGTAGTGGATCGTCCAGTATCATGATCACCACCATGATCTGCATCGCTAAATGCTTCGAGCAACCCCACGGAATGGTGTGCTTTATATTCTATACCATAGGAACATGTGCCCTTAATATAGCGCATCACTCGTTTAACTCGAAGCCAGTCTTGCTTAGATGGATTTTCTAATTTTCGAGAGACTACTCCCACTGCGTATGCTATATCTGGCCGTGTCCCAACCATTAGATAAGCAAGGGCACCTACAGCTTCTCGGTAGGGGAAATTCACTTCTTCTGTTTCAGCTTTCCCTGATTCAGTAGGTGTCTTCTCAATGGGCGTTGCAACTGGATTGCAATTAGACATCCCGAAACGCTCTAAAACCTTTTTGGCGTAAGTTTTTGATTTATACCAATCCATCATCAACATACAAAGCAATGAGTATCTTTTTGCCATTCTGTAGCATTTTTCTGTACAGGCAACAATCAGCTTCGCATTGCTTGAAACCCATCTTAAGTAGTGTAGTTTCAAAGCATGAGTTCCAGCATCTCGGAGCTTGTTTGAGGCCGTATAAGCTTTTATTCAGCTTCCAGACATTCGATGTACCATCTGAATAGCCATCTGGCTGTTGTACATATATATCCTCCTTGAGTTCTCCATTGAGGAACGCTGTACAAACATCAAATTGTGCAATGTGCAGATTCTCTTGCGAACTAACACTCAACAGAGCTCTTATAGTTGCTAGGCGTGCGACAGGACTGAAGGTCTGATCATAGTCTTGTCCTTTTCTCTGCTTATAACCTTTTACGACGAGTCGAGCTTTATACTTGTCGATACTGCCGTCAGGATTCTTTTTGATACGAAGAACCCACTTGCAGGGAAGTACTTTTTTACCTTTTGGTAATTTACAAGGCGTCCAAACGTTGAGGTCGCTCAGAGATTTCATTTCACTTTCCATAGCCCTTCGCCATTCTTCACAGTCATTGCGTTTCATCGCATCAGAGAAGTTTGATGGATATGCTTCGGAGAGGAAAATATAATCGTTGTACTTCTCTGGGCGTTTTATCTGGCTGCGATTACGGAAATGGTAGCGACTGGTTGGTGGACATTCAGCGTCATGAAATTCTTCGCCATCATCGTCTTCTTCTGGGTTGTCATGAACGTAGTTTGGTACTGAATTATCTCCCTCGAAACTGCGTTCATGACGATCCGGGTGCAACTGTCCGGGACTGTTGACAGTATCTCCCTCGGTTTCTAAAGTATCTGGCGTTTGTCGATGTCTAGGTGTAACTTCACTATCAGCAGTATCCAAAGGTACCTTAAACGAGCATTCCGTTGTATCGCTGTCAGTTTCAATACGAGGCGGCTCGCTGTTTTCAATAGGAATCACCTTTTCATCGAAAATTACATCACGCGAACGGACTAATGTATTTTTCTTTCCGTCGGTAATCCAGATACGATAGCTATCTTCATCATATCCAACAAGTATGCCTCTTAAAGCTTTCTTGTCTAACTTCCTTCTCTTTTGTTTTGGGACATGAACGTAACATTTGCAGCCAATGATTCGAAGGTGTTTTATTATTGGTTTCTTCCCAAACCAAAGTTCGTAAGGACTTTTGTTCTGTACGCTTGATGGACCCGTTCTATTCAATATATACGCCGCTGTATTAATAAGCTCTGCCCACAGTTGTTGCGACAATGGCTCATGTGCATACATCATTGATCTAGCTGTTTCAACCAACGTCCTGTTCTCACGTTCACTGACTCCATTTTGCTCTGGTGTATATGGTGTGACGAGTCTCAACTGTATTCCATCAGAGTCTAGAATATCTCGGATAGATTTATTGACGAATTCACCTCCATTATCACTCAGCAGGCATTTTATGGTGTGTCCGGCTGTCCTGCAAGAGTTGAGCATTAATTTAAGCTTATCTTTAACTTCAGACTTATGCCGGAGATAATAAACCATACGGTAACCTGTAAAGTCGTCTTTAAAGAGAACATAATATTTGTACTTGCTGTAGCTCGGTTGAAATGGTCCACAAACATCTGTATGAACAAGTTCACCAGGCATCGTTGCTCGAGATCTTGTTCCAAATTGTTGTCTATGGGCTTTCCCAAATACACAGCCTTCGCATGTTTCCTTATCAAGAGGAAGGTCGAGCCCTAGTTCGCGTTTGACTGCAGCCTTTACGTGCCTCTTGTTTTGGTGTGCAAACCTCTCGTGGTATAGTTGCATGGTGGCTGTCGTCGCATAGACTTCTGGGAGTTTTTCAGGTGTCACGTTTTCAACATCAAGCCTGAATAAGCCGCCGTTCTTGAGTCGTTTTCCTTTTAAGCATTCTTCTCCATTGACAAAGATAGTGCACTCTTTGGTTGTGGAGGAGAAAACGCTGCTACCAACTTTGTCGTGAAGTGCAAGTACGGAAAAAAGATTCTTGGTTATGGCTGGTACATACCAAACGTCTTGTAAGGTTACATGCTGTACTTGTTTCCCTTTAACATTTGCCTTAACTATTATGGACCCTTTGCCTTTAGCTGCAATAGCATTGCCATTGGCCGTTGTCACAGTTCTAGTTTCGTCAAAATGTTCGAAATGTTGAAATAGGTCAGCTCTGTTTGCGACGTGGCTTGTCGCGCCATTATCCACATACCAATTCTCTTTGTCTATTTCGATCGTAAATATTTCGTTTTCGATTGACATCAGGGTCATATTCGCCATTTTCGAGGTAGAAGATGTGGGATTGCTACTCTTTGGAGGTTTGCCATCGTTGATCCACTTGCGACAGTTTCTCACGCGATGACCTATCGCCTGACAGTAGTTGCATTTTAACTTCTTATCCATCTTCTTGTTGTTAGAGGAGGTGGTTGAACTTGATACGAAAGCTTCGTGCTCTTGTAGTACGGTGTTATTACTACCATGCAATGCTCTCTCGAATGCACATAAATGACTGGTGAGGCTTTCAATGGTTCGGTCAGTTTTCGGCATCAACAGCCAGCTGCTTCTGAATGAAAAGAAGGAGTCGTCGAGCGTATCGAGTATTTTGCAAATAAGAAGCAACTCCGGGAGCTCTTGGTTGTTTTCCTTCTTTAATTCTTGATTAAGCTGCGTCCAGATGTTCTTTAATTTAGACAGATGTGTTGCAATGTCGTCACTCTGATCTTTCTTCGAACCAAAGAATCTCATACAAAGATCGTATGTTTTATCTTCGTCGATACCATCATAAAGTCTGTGTAGTTCAAGCCAAACTTCTCTCGCAGACGAAAATCTCATGACTTTCCTGAGCGTATCCTCGTGCATATTGGCTGTTAATACTAAGATGGCGGTTGCGTCAGCTTTTTCGAAGTTTTCTAAACTTGTATTGTATGCGGCAAAAGCGGAGTCTCCTGCTGCTAAAGCTGGCGGTGTGGGTTTCTGGAACGTGCCTTCGACGATTTCTAGCGCCCTCGGAACAGTGCGTAAAAGATTCTTGGCTTTGTATTTCCATGTCTCCCAATTACTTTTTCCATCTAGTAAACCAATTTGAATTTTGCCCGAAAAATCCATTATAAACAAACTATAGGCCCATAACCTGTTGTGGATCAAGCAATTCAGAACACGAGGCGGTGGATACGATAAAATAATATATTTTCGAAACGAACTAATCTAATAAATTACTCACAACAATATCTTTTACAATTTTTCTAGACACTATTTTCAAAAACTCTTAACTCAACTTATTGACACATTCTTTGACACTTCACAAATACTTAATTGTTTATTCAAAGAGGTTTCTTTATTACGTGAACCTCAACAATTTGGACCCCTATCAAATTCGCAAATTTAATGGAAACAGACTTCATAGATAAGTGATGAAAACATAAATCAAATTCTCAACGTCAAACCCACCATAGAGTGCGCGCCAGATAAGTCTGTGCGTGGTCAAAATTGGAACCAAAATTCCGTCTGCTATTTTGTTATTCTAGGAGTGTCAATTTTAGCGAGCAGCGCCACCCATCGCGCGCAGTATTCGCACTCTAACACTAACTTAACACAAACTTAATAAACTAGATTATCACCACTTTGACTGCACAAAGTCCACGCTTTCCGTTTTTCTGGAAGGCAAAGAGATATAGCCCGTAGAGTCATGCTTAAAGTTTTATTCCTACTATCTTCTTTTTGTTTGGGCATCCAGGGAATGTTTTTATTATTTATTCTCCCATTTAGGAAGCCATTTAGAATTTTCGGGTACCTGTGATTTTGGGTAAATATAATCTATACCCATTTCTCATTTCTAAACGTAAGCATCATATACAGTATACTACTGCAGAAAAAGTTTGACGCAGTTTCTATATCTGTCTCATATGAACTCATATAATCTTGCTGTGAAAGAAAGAGAAAGAATAATAGAATTAAGATTCGATGTAACTCCTAAATTTATCCGCGGTATAGTCAAAGAAGACAAAATTTTACAAGGTTTTATTTAGTGCTATTTTATTTTGAGTTAAATTGGTCAATTTTAGGGTTGTAGTGAGATATAAAATATTATAATCAAATGTTTTATTGTATAGTTACATCAATAACGATGTATTCATATGAAAATAAATAAAATAAAGGTTTGTTTTATGCATCGATTTTATCGTGTCATAGTTTTAAAATTTCTATTATTTAATCAAAATATAAAATAACCAACTAATCAAAATATTATATAACCAACTAATGTTAGCAACTAAAGAAGACCTACAGCAAAATCATAGCAAAAATTATATACAAGTAATTTTATTTAATAATTTCTTTAGCTATTTCTTTCCCCTATTATGTTCAAAAATTTGGTAAAGAACTGCTTTTAATTCATTGCGGGTAATTTGTTGGGTGTATTTAAGGCCAGTAGAGTAAGCTGTAGTTTTACATTGAATTTTAAAATAATAAACAATTAATTAAAAACAATTGATATGAATTGACTGAAAACATGAAACTTCTCTGCTTGTGTTTTTTCTCTCAAATCGGTAAGAAAAAAGACACATAAAAGAAGTTAATACCTTGGTATTGCCTGTGTTTTTATGTTTAAGATAATCAATATTAACATTGTATATTCGTATTTTAACATTGCTCAGGTTATATTCTTAATTTGCATCAATTGGGAATGTCAGGCATTGTCTGATTTCTTATTTTTTGAATAAAAATATTCACTGTAAAAGTGACAAGTAGAGTAAAATAGCATCATTTTATCTCATTAGCGAGGTGGCGGGCTGCGAGCAAGGTGCAGGTGCGGGAGGCGGGCGCCCAGGAGATACAATTCGTCGCGTCAAGGTGAAGATGTCATCAGTGTCTGCGCAGGGAGTAGTAGAACGGGCGTCGGCGGAGCTGTCGCGCCGCATTACAGGGCTAGGGTTGCGTGGGCGCCGCCGATCCCCGGGTGTAGTGGAACGTGTAGCCAATGCGCTCTGTGGACCCGCACCAGCCCCACGTGTGCCCCGCCGGCGCCGCCCCTCACCGCGCCCTCTGGTCTGGACACAGCTTATTGTGGAAGAGCGCTTCCTGGAGAAGTTCTTTCTATACTTCAATGCAAATGACAGGTATGAATTTTTCTATAAGATATAAAAATTTTACTTAAAACTGCTCATAATTGCTGACATTATTATACTTATGTGTAGTAAAATTTTGTAATTTTTATTAATAATGATAGCAATGTTTCCAAAGGCCAAGCACTCATTGGATGACCAAAAATATATAGGTCATTTAGAGTTGTTCAGTACATTATTACAAGCATTAAACTTCTTCTTCTTCTGCCCTGTTCCCAGTCTATCTGGGGTTGGCGCAGTATGTTTCCTCTTCCATTTAGTCGGTCAGACGTCATCAAGCCATGACAATGACAAGGAATGACAACATTCCAATCCATACTGGTCAAGGTTTCCTTCCATCCTGGGAGGATATGTAGGACTTGCACCCACTAAAACCACCTTTTTTGCCTTACCCGGGAAGGGTCTGCAGGCGTCATCTGTAGCGATCGCCCCCAGAGGGGGGCGATGTAAAAACCTGCAGGTGAACTGGTTACTTATAGCTTATTCTCTCTAAAGTATATTATTGTTCAATCAATAAATAAGTTTATAAGCCAACAAAGTAAAGATATGAAAAAAAAATTTACCTCCCCTACAGGTTTCAATGTTTGCCATGCATAGAAGAAAGGAAACAAACAAATCTCCCATTTACTCAGTTATTTTGTTTACATCATAATTATTATCACTTACCAATATAAATTATTAATTAAAATTTTATAGGATGAGATTTTGATTCTTTGGACTTATTATAGGGTGATTTAATTTGTCCTTATAACATTTTCCTTTGATATAATTGCTTTTTGAATTCAAGTTTTATACCTACTGGTGTTATTTTACTGTTTCAGACGGTCACTCGCGCAAGTGTGTAGCAAGTGGCGCGAGGTGCTATATTCGTCGCCGCGCTGGTGGGCCGGCCTGGTGGCTTCCATAGACTGCCGTGAGGTGCGCACCGCCGCCGGCTGTTGTACACAGCGGTTCTACAATTCCCTCATCCGAAGAGGCATCCGCGGCGTAGGATTAATATCGGCCACGGACGAAGACATCAATGAATTCATACGCCAGTTTCCACTATCATCTCATCATGTCCATGCTATCGGATTAAAAGGTTGCACTATAACGGACAGAGGACTGGAAGCAATACTAGATCATTTACAGGTTTGTTAAATTTTTAAGCTAAACCCAATTTTTATTTGTTTATTCATTTGGTAAGACTGACCGGGTAATTGTTTTTAGGTTCTGTTTGAGCTAGAATTAACGGGATGCAATGAAATAACAGAGGCTGGTTTGTGGGCATGCCTAACACCACGAATTGTGTCTCTCACGCTTACTGACTGCATTAACATTGCTGATGAGGCTGTAAGTACTGACATTATACTACAAGAGACACTAATGTAATTGCATTGCAAAATTATTAATTAATTAATTTGAGTCATTAATCATATTTATTTATATACATTTCATTCTCATTAACAGAATAATAAATAATTAAATCTTACTATACCTTTTATTGTTACGGCGAGGTTTAAGTGTATATTATTATATAAATAAACATAACCAATTTGTGAAAGAAAATTCTCTTAATAAACTGCCATATATAAAACGCATTATAATATAAACTGTATTTATTATTAGTAATGTATTCATATAAACAGCAATAACTAGAGGACAAATAGCGGTTTAATACAAACATGTTTCCCTACGGGGATTCAAACCTAGGATCTCTGGGTTCAATATATTCATTAAATCCTCCAATGTACTCTAACCAAAATCAATCCATGGGACAATTGGCTCATGTTTGACGATATCGTTTCTTGAGAATAAAATACATTCAAATCAAAAACGCTTTCCTTGCAAAAAGAAGTTTCAACGCCATACATTTTCAATACACAGTGTATCTTTGAAATAATTTTTGAGTTGTGACGTTTCTAATTAAATGAGCAATCTCCCTTTAGGTTGGTGCCGTCGCCCAACTACTGCCGTCTTTGTACGAGTTCTCGCTACAGGCTTACCATGTGACGGACGCGGCACTTGGCTATTTTTCGCCCAAGCAGAGTTCTTCGCTCAGCGTGCTGCGTTTACACAGTTGCTGGGAACTTACCAACCATGGTGTTGTTAATATTGGTAAGAATGCATGGAGTGTTCATTTTTAACCGACGGAAAAACGGAGGAGGTTATTTAATTCGTACCCGTATGTTTTTAATATCTCACTTTAAATATCACCTTGTTATTGTTCCTTTCAGTCTTTCATTGAAACTTCTGCCGATATGCAGTAATATATTATAAATATATTATTTAAAAGGGAAAGGCCTTTGCCCAACACTTGGACCTTATAGGTTAACTAAAAAAAAATTAAAATACATTTAAAGTTTCATGAATAACCCATAAACTCTCAGATTAAAACACACAGATTTTGGTTGTACGCCGTTTTAATGACGGCAGAGTAGAATAAAATTGTCACCACTCCGAATATCTCTCTCGTAGTACAAGGCGACTAAGACAGCGATGAGTAATGGGCAGCAGCGTTCCTCTTATATGTACCACCTATAGATGGCAATACGCTCGCCACTTATTACATGGGACCTTATTGGCGAAACATGGGTGTTAATGCAACCCTGCCTATCGCTTCGTGATGAAGGTCTGTTTTTTTAAATGTAAGTAAAAAAAAGTATACAAGTATAGTGCGGCAAGTTCGTGCGCGACCTTCCTGCGGGGTGAGAGGGTGGCGGGGACGGGGCACTCTAGATGCTAGCGGGGAGGAGGGAAAACTCGCTCCTCACCGCATCACCTGCCCCGCAAGTTGCCGGGCTATAATGTCTTTCTTTCGTCTATCTTTAGTGCATTCCTTGCCGAACCTGACGGTGCTGTCTCTGAGCGGCTGCAGCAAGGTGACCGACGAGGGCGTGGAACTCCTCGCAGAGAACCTGCCGCGACTGCGCAGTCTAGACCTCAGCTGGTGCCCGCGGGTCACGGACAACGCGCTCGAGTATATCGCCTGCGACCTCAATCACTTGGAGGAGCTTACACTGGATAGGTGAGTGGCTGTGATTCAAATTTAAGTTATATAGCTTTTTTTTTTTTAGTTGAATGCATTTACGCACCATATCAGCCCGCTGTGTGGGACTCGTCCGACCTAAAGTCGGAAACACGCCACTGGTTTAGTGGCGTGTTTCCCTCCGGTGTCCCCAAGCCCTTTGAGTGGGGAGAGTCTGGGATCCGCCGTGAGGCAATTCACCAGTCTTATTCAAGTTATATACCACAGGGCTCACAACGCGGGGCGAGTTTGGCTAGATTTGAAATGGAACACTTACCCCCGAATAGAGAAACGCTACTCAAAGTTTGAATCCTGCTTAACATTTAATTATTGTCAAAATTGAAGTTTTCCCATAAAAATTCTGACAGACAGACAACAACGACGAATCGATAACCGACAACACACCAAGAACAACGACATCCGCAATATGTTTGAAACAAACAAACTAATATAATATTTGGCACTGCCATAATAGATGCAGTTAACTTCATCGAATCGAGGAGTTAAACACTGTTAAATACTGCTGGGCCACAGGCCTTCCCCATGGATTGGATGAATATAGGAAAATGGGTCATATCCCACCACGCTGAGATTGTAAATATTTTTGCGCTTACACGAGCTGTCAAATCATTTAAGGTGCGTGCACATCACGGACATAGGCGTGGGCTACATCAGCACGATGCAATCCCTCGTGGCCCTTTTCTTACGGTGGTGCTCGCAGCTGCGGGATTTTGGCGTACAACACCTGTGTGGAATGCGCTCACTGCAACTACTATCATTGGCTGGTAAGTATAAGAATTCTATTTGATTTTACTAACTTTTTATTTAAAACTTTAGAAAAAAAAATTTGTGATGTGTGTTGTCTTCTGATAATCTTCTTCTTCCTATCTAGCTTCCAAATTATTTGAGGTTGTTGTGGGACTATTCTGAGAAGTAGTAATATCATTTGCATATTTATTTATGATTTATTTTAATCCTTATTAAATGTTATAGAAAGGCTAAATTGCACTAATAATGCGCCTTTAATTGATTTGATTATAAAGAAATAAAAGTCAGAATTTTTTCGAAAAAGTATTGTCAAGTATTTGTAAAGTGGTGCGGGACAATGACTAATCGAAATTTTTCTGATTGAATGTTCCAATAAAATCAAAAAATTATTTGATTCTCTTGTGATTGTGACAGACGTAGTACAATTGATTTTTTTTTCAATTTTTAATGTTTAATTTTTGTAATTACGTACATACATACATAAATGACGCCTATATCCCCGAAGAGGTAGGCAGAGGTGAATTAACACCATCCACTTTTCGCCAAATAAGTCAGGTCCCATGTAATAGGTGGCGAGCCTATTGCTATTTATCGCCCACAATAGTCGCAGTACATTTATAGGTGGTATCAGAGGAACGCTGCTGCCCATTCCTCATCATCGATTTATCCTTAGTCGCCTTGTACGACACCCACGGGACAGATTTGGGGTTTTGGTAATAACTTGTCATTTATAAATATTCACGTCGCTTTGTTAAACAGGTTGTCCCTTATTAACGTCGAGTGGTCTATCGAGTCTCATACAGCTGAGGCAGCTACGGGAACTAGAGCTGACCAACTGCCCGGGAGCTTCGCCTGAGCTCTTCGATTACTTGCACGAACACTTACCGCGATGTCTCATCATCGAGTAGCGACACCCAGGTAACACCGCAATTAAACCTTTATACTTCACAAAATGGGTCCACAACCTATAGAACCCTAATTTAACCAACTAACAAATCTCATGAATGCACGTAGGTCAGCGCAGCTGTAAGATGGAAGTGGTGACAGTTTTGTAATCACGGTGCTAAAAAGACGCTAAGATTCTCATTGCGTTTTAAGTTCAAACTTTTTATCAATACATTTGTCATATTTTTTTTATGTAGGTTAGTTGTGAATTTGACCTTTTTAAGAATCCTAATGATTTAGCAAAATTACTTTTTATAGTTGGGCCACTCATTTAAATCAAATTAATAGAATCATGCAATGTTAAGTGTCATGGTCCTGATTAGTGATTATTTTTGTCATAGATAATTCAATGTCCTAAGTACTTTCCTTTTTTGAAAGAATGTTTCTAAAGATCGAGAACAGTGCTAGAATGTAAAATTGGTCAAGACAAGGGAACATTATTATATTCACTTTATAATTTCCCTATAACTAACAAAGGTATATTTAATTAAAGATAGAAAAAGTAATAATAGACAAATGCGAGTTTCTGTGTGGTGTTAGTAATTTTCTTAAACTATGCAGTTTAAACATATTTATTTAAAATTTGGTTTAAACCATCATGCTTAATTAGTCACATATTAGATTTCATATTTATTGACATCAGTTTAGTTATTTACACGTTTGATATTTATTTCATATTGACAGATATCTGCCTAAGTTGATATTTTAATTTAATATAAGTAATATTATTAATTCTTAGTTTTGTATAAGCACTTGTGGAATTACTGCAAGTGGCATTTAGTCCTAAATGTTTGCTCAAATTGTTTGTTACTCCACGTCGGGAACAGTGTAAGTAACTACGACTTCCTTTGCATATGCTGATACAAATTGTTAAAAATTGTTAGGATATTAAGGGATATTATCATGATACAGAAAGCCATAATGTAAAATAATTATCATGCTTCTAGAAAATGATCATACAAGTGACAGCATAAAACTAATATCTATAATCAAGTTTTAATCTAGGGGAATGATAATATTTTTACTGAGCTAAAAAGTCAGTATCAAGATTCATGTATTATATTGGAGAACTAAGGAAATAATTAAGTATGAAAATTATTTTCTTACATGTCAATTTATGTGAATTACAATATATGTTACAAATATATGTAAGTTACGTTTTTAATAATATAATATGTAATAAATAGCAAACCGATTATCATAAGCGCATTTTCGGTAATATTATTATTAAGTGACGTATTTTTTCTAATTAAATACGTAAGTTTTCAATTTCCTATACATTTTAACGCACGTGTATTACTTGACCTTCTTTATTAATATTTTCTAGTCATATAATTACATTTAAAATGTTGTAATGATAAAGTATGTTTGAGTGTTATTGAGAGTAAATTACTACTTATGTAATAAGGTCGTGAATTGGATTACTTATATTATTTAAATTTCGGATCTCTCGACTCTATGGTACTGTCTCTAGTCATACTTCTATATGGTTTTTTTTAAGTTTAACCTTATTACTGGTCAGTATTTAACTATCTATGTAGACATCAGTGAAAATTTCAGACAATAGCATTTTCATGATCATTTCATCCAGGCCCCTGGCCTTTAAAATGTATCATTCCTAGATACGTAGTTCGTTTTGGTAGGTTAGATTTCCTATTCGACCTATCCTTTAAACCCCTAGACTAAGCTATAAAATTTTATTATTTAGACGGATTCGGCGTTAGAGGTGAAATCTAAACGGAAGCTATAATTTTTTAACTCGACTATATGTCGCAAAGAAAAAAGGCTTTAATACGTACACAACTGTGACGTCAATAAATTGCATTTGTTGCGGTCGAGTCCCGTTTTTAAGACAATTTACACATGCCTACTATTACATTATTCATAAACAAACTAACTTTGCCAGATAGTGTATAAAAAATACATATAATGTCGTCAGTAAGCAATAATGTCCATGAAAACAGCGGTCCTTTACATGACCTGTCGTCATATATGGTTGGGAATTATGGGCTGTGAAAAAGACGGATAAAAGAAAATGCCCAAAATGTGGGAGTGGCACGACTGGCTGAAGTAAGAAATGAATGACAAAGGACAGGATAGAAAAATATATCTCTGCTACGAACTCAAATTAGAACATCAAGTGCTGATGATTCATCTGCGACTTCGTGATTTACAAGTGTGGATTGTGGTAGAGTTTTTGAACAGTGCGAACTTGCCTTAACATCTCGAGTGTTCTTGGCTATATCCAACAATATTGTCTATGATTCCACTGCGCATAGAGCTTTCTTATTACCATTGTGAACTGGGACGAGAATTTGTTTGTGTTTATTATGCTTGTCATAAAAACAATACCATAGGACACTTATTCCTGGACATGGAGTTAGTTGGTAGTGTAATTTATTAAGAAAACTTAAACAATTTTATAGATATATTTATTAATTGATAAGTAAACAAAAAAGCAATCTTAATGTGATAATCGACTTCTAGATACAAATACTGTTATTAAGATCAAGTTATGTCTTCATAATCGTCATACTATATGACATTGACTGTAGTCCTTTACGTCGAATCCATTTTAATGTATGCATTTTTGTTCGTATTATTTATTAATATGCCGTCCGAAAACGCATCTTGTGTGAGTGCTAGTGTGGCTGAATAAATAAAATTACCATCTGTGTATGATAAAATTTGCATACTAAAGCTTCAATATGACAATATCTAAAATCATAACATTTAAATTTCAGTTAAATAGATTTTAGACACGACTTCTTTACAGTCACGTCTTTAACTTCCAAACAAATTGTCCTTTGTATTAATGGCAGCAATAAAACAGCCCAGTATTATATCTTGTAGTCTATTTGAAGAGCCGATTTAAGGATCAGAGTGATAACATAATTATGAGGTTGACGTCGAATAGGATTAGAACGTTGTATTTGACGATATACAGTATTTGCCTTTCTCAAACATAGAAACAGCACAAGTTGATTCGGTAGTCAAATCATTAAGAAAGAGCTGTACAAAGCGCACGTAAATTCATTAGTAAAAGTAGTATGCCTTAAAACTTCATGCCTAATAAATAGATATAGATTGTATACAATTACAGAACATCCAACGATCCAATTTATGTTTGAAACCTCGTAACTACTTACTAAATATGCAGAAAAATCAATTATATAAAGTTATAGCTATTATTATAAACATAGTTGCCTTTTAAATAGAAGAAGAGTTCGTTCATTCAAGGTCACAACTAGTGCGCCTAGTTTGAACTGAAATGGAAATATTTATGTATGGCTGGTGTTAAACCCGTAATGTATATAAAATAACAAATTGTAATTTATTAGACTATACATAAAAATTATAATAATAATGTTGTTAAATAAATCTGACTTATTATATTCAATCATTTATCTTCATGGTTGTATCGTAAACAAAAGAAGCAATATTGTAATAAGAGTAATTTGCATAAATTTACTTTGGATTAAAGTATTAATATTGAACATATTTTTGTATAGCCCCAAACATTACTATATTTTATGTGAATAATATCTGTTTATACTGTTGTTTATATTTTGCGCTCTAAATTGAACAATCTTTACGTTTTCTTTACCTTCCATTTACAGTAAGTACTTGTGTGTACGGTAAGGTTTTGTGTGTTCTCTGCACCCACTAGATATTGGCATCGTTGTGTAAAATTGTGTTTTCGTGTTATTATTGTCCAATTTCGTAATGACACCTATTTTGTACAATACCAAGTGAAATGTTATAGTGCAATATAGATGTACTGTTTTACTATGTTGTTTTATTTTACGTAGAAACCATAAACTTTGCCTGATGAATAACTTCTCTTCCACACTACCTGTACTAAAATTCTTTGAAATATAACGAAATTGAAACTAAAAGACCTCGAGATTATAGACGAGACTACCTAAAATTTTTTTCATGATGAAGACCATACTAATAGCTTATTTGATTAATTCAATATGTTCGACTTTTAATGGGTTTGTCTGTCCGATATTATAGCGATCATGTGCTGACATTGTGTCATGCCCGGTGCGTACAGTAATATCCTAATATCGGTTTATAATGTCGTCAAAATATTAGGTTGGGGAAAAAGTCTTTTCGCATTATAGTATGTATAAACTTGTAATAAAATCTCTTGGGCTATACTATTTGTATCTGGCTGGTTTTGGTATAATTGAAAGTTTAAATTTGAGAGAACATAATTCAAATTAGGAAAATGTGTGATTTTCATTTGTTTTTCGTACTGCCAAGATATGATATGAAGAGTGAATCTAATGAAGAAATTCGATACATTTTAAAATTTTACTACAAAAAAGGTAAAAATGCAACGCAAGCCGCGAAAAAAAATTGCGATGTTTATGGACCTAGTGCAGTGTCTGTGAGAGTAGCACAAATTTGGTCTAAGCGTTTTCAATCCGGAAATTTTGATGTCACTGAAAGAGCTCACTGAAAAAAACCGTGAAAATGAACTGTGTACTTATTTGTGATTCTTTATTACGACGTAATGAAACCGAACCATTTGATGAAAAGTGGATCACGTACGACAAGAACGTGCGAAAAAGGTCGTGGTCAAAGGCCGGTCAGGCTTCACAGACTGTGGCGAAACCCGGGTTAACTCGCAACAAGGTGATGCTGTGTGTGTGGTGGGATTGGAAGGGCATTATTCATTATGAGCTGTTACCACCAGGCAGGACCATCGATTCTGAACTCAAGAAGCAAGCAAGAAGTTGAGAGAAAGCGGCCGGAATTAATCAACAGAAGGGGTGTGGTTGTTCATTATGATAACGCTAGACCTCACACATCTTTAGCCACTCAGCAAAAATTAAGAGTTTGGCTGGGAGGTGTTAATGCATCCGCCGTATAGTCCTGACCTTGCACCTTCAGATTTCCACCTGTTTCGGTCTCTTCAGAATTCTTTAGGCAGTGTCAGGTTAACATCACGAGAGGACTGCCAAAACCACTTGTCGCGGTATTTTGACCAGAAGTCCCAAAATTTCTATAGCAATGGGATCATGTCCCTACCTACAAGATGGCAAAAAGTTATCGAACAAAATGGTACCTACATACTTTAGTTAAATGTAAATAAACTGTATTAAAAAATTTTTTGAATTTTGTTAAAAAATTCAAAACATTTTTTAATTCCTCGGTTAGGGAAAAAGTTTCGAAGGTTAGGTAGTATTACGTAGTCAAATTCAACCTATTACGTAGTCAAAAAACATTTATATTTTTGTACGATTTATTGCAATAACACAGTCTTACATAACAAATCAGAGATGACAACAATCGAGGCATTTAATTATGTTGGTAACTTTAATTTATTTTTACCTAAAACATCACAATTTAAATTTTGACTTTTAATACCAGAAAAGTCAATATTCCAAAGCATATTGTATGCCTTTCTATTGTACAGCTCAAAAAGGACTAATAAATCAAATGCACATTAAGGCGTACATGAGAAAGCACACATGTTTTCAAAACAAAATAATTATATTCAGCACCAATATAAATGACTCATTCATAACTAAACAAATTAATTACAATAACATTTTTACACATTTACATCGACCTGAAGATATAATGGCTCTAGAGTAAAAATACTTTTCGTCTCTTTGACATAGCTGTACTTATTCATCACTGAAATGTCCTAGTATTGTATAACATTATAAAATAGACATCTTAATGATCAGTAACGTATCAACGGTAGACTGAATACTAACATATCATAAAATGCATGTTTAAAGATAGAAATAGTGCTACAGTGCATCAATTAATTGTGTTAGTTGTTTGCATTTGGCTGCCGCCATTGCTACTAAGACACGCTGTGTTAACGCTCTAATACAGATATATAGCAGCAGGTATTTCATTTCTATAATAAATTTCTAATGTCCTATAGCTTACTCTGAAGTTTGATTAACGAAATATTTGATACAGAAAGGAGATATTGTTACATAAATAAAATACTAAACGTAAATTAAATACAATAACTACTCCCACATAAATTTAAATTATATAATGTCACTGGAAATAAATAGTTTATTTCTCCTAAATGGAACATAGCTGTGGATTTCGTTGCAGTTCAGTCTTCAGTTGTCATTGGTCCTGAAAAAAAACAGTAAACTAAGAAACTTGGCTCATTATATTCCGACAACTTCGTGCGCGACCCTCCTGCGGTATGAGAGACGGTGGCGGGGACGGGGCACTCTAGATGTTAGCGGGGGTGGGTGATGCGGGGAGGAGCGAGTTTCCTTGACCTTGTCGGACTATAGCGCAAATACACACTGAGCCCGCCGGGCCGCCGACCTATGTCGACAACTATTTGTTGGCGGGTTCACTTATTGAAAGTTGTAAAATTTTGTCGGCAACATGTCAGCGGCCTTGAGACATGAAATTTATTTGGCAGTTAGTGCTTGCCTCGTTTTGAAAAAGATTGTGCTATGGCTGTGTCGGCGGCCCGGCGGGCTCGGTGTGTATTGCGCTTAAGCTGGAAACAAACTATCGGGCGCGGCTGACAGCCACGTATCTGGAGAATGAATATACACGGACTATCGGACGTAAGTTGCAGACGTGACCTTGGGTCGTCCTTCGACGTTCAGACGTCCGAAGGGAATCTGGCGAGCTGGATGTTTTTGTCAGTCGAAAGCGTCAGCTGACAGTGTGCACGGGTTGCGGGACGCGTCCGCGCATTAGAAGGACTCTGACTTAGTGGTCAGAGTCCTTCTGATGCTACTAGGATGCTCGCACGTGCGTGGCGTTAAAAATGGAAGAAAAACTTATTGAAAGTGTTCGCAGTAGAGAATTGTTATCATTACTTCATTCATCCTCAAATAAAGTTTATAACGATGTTCGTCTTTTAGTAATTGTGGATACAATGTGTGGAATTCACCAGCCTCGGTTCTTTTCTTATTTATTTCATGGACCCAAACGCTCCTTTTTATTTTCTTTCGGGGTGGAAAACCGGGGTGGGTTTTTGGTGGGTATAAGCCCATACTATCAGAAAAATTCTAACGCTCGCCGGACGCACCACGCACATTATCAGACATTTCGATCCGGCAACTTTTGAGCCCATTCGTGTTTCAGCTGTGTATAGATACGTTAAGGACGCACGTGTATCGACCGAAATGGATGAAGATAATTGGCGCTATTATTTCGATTAAAGGACAAAAGAAAAATTGAGTGTCAATATTGGGTTCACCCTCTTAACAAGACAAGATTAATAGATAGCCAATTTTATTTAAAACACGCCATATTGCGAGTCTACCCTAGTAAGTTTTTTGCATTCTATAGGATGTCTGGCTGACAGCCGCGTCCGATAGTATGTTTCCAGCTTAATAAGGTACACAGCCACATACCATCAGTGGTACGGCGCGAGGTACGCGCCCGACGAGGCCAGGTCGCGCCTGAGCCAGGCGGCGTTGAGGCGCACCGTCTCCAGCGCCTGCTGCACCGCGCGCTCGGTGCCAGGCGACTGGTGCGTGCGGAAGAACTCCTCGATTTCCGCGGCGCTCGCCTCCGATGCGAACGTTTCAGTGGTCGACTTGACCAGGCGCGACAGGAGGAAGCCGCCCTGGAACATTTATAATTTTACATACATACATACAATCACGTCAATATAGACAGAGGTGAACTAGCACCCACGTTTCGCCAATTATCTTAGGTCCCATGTGATAGGTGGCGAGCCTATTGCCATTTGTCGGGAACAAAAGTAGCAGTACATTTCTCGGTGGTATAAGAGGAACGCTGCTGCCCATTCCTCATCATTGATTTATCCTTAGTCGCCTTGTACGACACGACACCCACGGGAGAGATTTGGGGTGGTGACAATTGTATTCTACTCTGCCGTCACCACACAGCACCGGTTATAAATTCTAATATGCGTTAAGTCACTTCAGAGCAAGGGCCTTACCACCAAGTCTAAACGCGACTCAATTCCCATTGTTGAAGTGAGACAACGCTATAAGCCGAGTAGAACGGCGCCCCGTTTTGTCACCCGCGTTTGGATCGCACTAGTACTTCATGGTACGGCCACAGGTCAGAAGGAGCTCGCTACCGCAGCGGTATAGCGCGCTTAGCCTGCGATTGTGTAAACTAAGCAATGGTCGCCAAGGCCGGTCATTGGATGGGTGACCAAAAATTTATTACTTCGATATCCCCCGTGCTTGGGAAGGTACATTAAGCAGTTGATCTTGGCAGCATCTGCAATCGTTAATACCCACTAACCCGCACTAGGCCTGCGTGGTGGGTTAAGGCCCAATCTCCCTATATTCTTCCATCCATAGGAATAGCCCATGCCCTAGTAATGGGGAAGTTAAAGGGATTGATCCTGTGTCACTTTAATTCAAATTAATTATTTTTATAGAAATATGTTATGTGCTGCTTGTGGTTAGGTTTGAATCATGTCTTTTGAAAAAGAAAAGTGACAATTCCGGTTTTACTTCACCACAACAATATGTTGAAAGAACAGTCATATTGCTGTTGGGTTTTAATTCCTTTTACAAGCCCTAATGCAGATGATCATTATCATCAACAGCCCTCTAGAGTCCACACTGCTGGGACACTAGTTTTCTTTATGGATGGATATTCCATTCTTCTCATATCTACCCACTAGGTGGCTCATATTTGATTGTTGTGGGCCACCCAGTGGGCAATTAACAACCGCAGATGCAGCCAGGAGCTTGCAACTTACTTACCCTAATAGTCCTAGTATCCGCAAAGCTTACCCTAAAAAAATCTACAATCTATTTATTTACCTGATATCTATCCATGAATTGTTGCCAGTGGTCCTTGAAGAATTGCCACGCCAAATCGCGGCCATGTTTGCTCACGGCCACTGACACAATCACGAAAACTGTGTCTTGGGAACGAACTTCGTCCTGAATAAAAAACAATTTTATTGGTAAGAATTATTGATCAGACATTTGACATGACATATTAATAATATGTTGTTTACTGTGTGGGCACGTAAACCGCAGTACGTAGCTAGGTGGTATAAAAGGAACGCTGCTGCCCATTCCTCATCACACTGTCCTTACTGCACTCAGAGACGGCAAATAACTTTAATGAGTACTTAATGTCAAAAATTTTCATTTAATTTAGACCAAAGACCTGACAAGAATAGAGACTAGTTTTGAATTGTCATTTTTTGACATTCAGTACTAAATATCGTTTATTTTAGTCGCCTTGTACGACATCCGCGGGAGAGATTGGGGGTGGTAACAATTATATTCTGCACTGCCGTCACCACACGGCTCTGTGTGGTAACGGGTCACGGTCGGTGTAGTTAGTACCGTCTTTACCATAAGAGCACTCGTTTTCAATGGGCCCCGAAGGACCGGCATCTTGTCTCATATTTATTCTCAAAAAATTTTTGAGAGTGTTATGTGCACATAACCCCTCCAGGGGTACCCGCCATTTTGAATTTCGCGCGCTTACGTCACCTGGCGGCCCCCCCACCCATTGCAAAAACGGCGCGTCTTTTTAAAATGAAAATATCTCTAAAATGTTGTATGAAAGCTATTTATAAATGTTGTGATTCTTAAATCGTTATGAACAAGCTATCTAGTGTATGTACACATTAATACAATTATACTGGAAATATGTTATTAATTCTATGTTGAAATGTATTTTTGAAATTTTTGACAGTTCTATGAAAACACAAAGGCAGCTCGAGTAGGTACAACTAGTGACTCATTCAATTCAGTTAAAATGGCGCCGTTTGGTTGTCATGTGTCATTATATGCCGTCCTTGTTCTTTTCTTTACGCGTTGCATAAGTTAGAGCAGTAATAGATAAAATAAATCACGTGAGTTGTTCTTTAATACAATGTAGGAGCGATCGACCTCCTGGAGGCGGCTTGACAGATGTGCGGTTTTTGACATCGACCTCAATGAGGTGGCGTGACAGACGAGGGGTTAACACTCTTTCCACGACATTTTTTTTGTATGCTTTATTTATATTCCTGACTCTGGACTGAATACGTCTACTAAAATGACAAATGTTTCTTGTGGCGATTTGAAGCGCCCCATTAACCCCCGAATACAGAAACGCTACTCAAATTTAGGGGACTGCTTAAAAGGTTAAGTGGACACTACCTGTCAGAATTTGTATGGAAAAACGTCAATTTTGACAATACTTAAATGTTAAGCGGGACTCAAACTTTGAATAACGTTTCTGTATTCGGGGGTAAGCGGCATGGGTACTAAATTTGACGTTTGTTACTTGTATTTGACATTACAAGTGCATCTCTAATATAAGTTCCGTGCCTTCGTACACCAGTGCCATCAGCGCCAAGATGGCGATAATAAATAGGCTTCATATTTTGGATGACAACCTACAGTCCAGCGTACTAGTATAATAAAGGTCAGTGGGTAGTGGCAGTTGTATTCTGCTCTGCCGTCACCACACGCCCACGTACGATAATAATACTTCTATCTATCCAGTATTTTGTCTTTATATAAACAAACGAAGCGTGAGCTATCCCACGCGCCTCTCATCTCAGCATGCAACAGTACAGCGAATGTGCCGCAGCGCAGTGTCGAACCGACGGTGTGTTGTAAAGGCGATTTTGAACAGATCCCTATCGCATTTAAACTGTGGCCTTTGTTTAAAAAAATACAGCCGAGCCACAATATTACCGTGACACGTCGCTGTGTGGTGACGGCTCACGGTCGGTGTGGACTGCGGCGCTTACCGAGATAGCGAACTCCAGCACTTGCTTGAGCAGCTCGGGGTCTCGCACCGCGCCCAGCGCGCGACTGAGGCGGTCCTTCTCCTCGTGCAGGTCCGCCGCCCGGTACAGGCCGAGGAACCGCTCGAAGGTGGCCCGGTCCGCGGTCGCCAGCACCGCGCGGTAGCACGCGGAGCGCAGGTCCGCGGCGAGGGGGCACGCGCCCGACAGGTGCTTCTCGAACCTGCGCAGTTCGGCATCGCAAACATGGGCATCTTCTCCCTGCTCTGTTCCCAGTCTATCTGGGGTCGGCGCAGTATGTTTTCTCTTCCATTCATACCGGTCAGACGACATCAACCCATCCACTCGCTTTTGATTCATATCATCCATCACACCGTAAAGGTGCTAGTGATGAATGAATGTATAGAAAAGAGACGAAACGGGCCATGTCCAAAGACCGATGAACGGAGAGAGTGATTGGAATGACAACATTCCAATCCATATTGCTCAAAGTTTACAGCCGACCGCCTGCGTGACACCAACCCTCTTTAGGTATTGTTATTAATTAATTTTACGAACTATATGCACATGTTGGTGCATATAGTTCGTAAAATTTTTCTAGCTTGATCGTTATGACAGCAAGCAACAAATATCAAATTGCAATAAGTGCGAAAAGGATAGACAGAAATGTGAATGAGTATGACAGCTGTCATATCAATCACCTTATATTTTACAATGTTATGCTTGATAAGTGCTTGATAACTATATTATTTAACTTTTATTTGAACATTGTATAAATGAATTGTTAAAAAGAAAAATATGTCAGAAAAATTTATAACTCTTTTTACTTTTTTTTCTTTGTAAGTTTACTATAGTCATTTAAATAGAAAAAATGCGAATGTTGCAATCCGCAACAGGAACATAGACTGAAACAAAATTTTGATTTGTGCCACAGCTATGAATAAGGCGAGTATCAATGTAATTTGAACCATAAGTGCTTCAACACGGTGCTAGTGGCTCGCGCATGTTGAAGCACTTGCGCAGGTTATATGCAATGTGTAAACGATTCCAGCAAGTCCAGCGACGGGCCATTAGCTACCGCTCGATGCCCGCAGCCCGCCATCATGCGGATGACTCGGATGATGATGATACAGAAACTATGACAGGTGGCAGCATTTACTTTATAACAGCCATTGCCTCATATAAATCTTCAAAAGTAAATTGATCAATCTGTTGAAATGCAAGTTGTGAGCTGTATTGCAAAAAAAAAAGTACAAACCGACTCTTCGCCTCCTCAATAGTATCTGGATCTTCGAAACTGATCATCTTGTTGAGCACCAGGCTGCGCAGTAAAGTGTCCAGGTGGCTTTCCTTCTCCCTCGCGTCCCAGCCCAACCGCCGGGTCACATTAGAGAACAGCTTGCGGCCGTAGTTCTTGAGAGGTTTGTCCAACGGGGTGTGCGAAAACAGTGCGCTTAGCTTCGACAGGCAGTTCGAAATTGACGACCACACCGTAAAATTTGTCTCGTTTGTAAATGCCTCCATGAGTTTCAATGACTGGAACCAAATAAAAGAATGCATTGCATACTTGGATATACATGTAGATAATATTTAAAATCATAATTTTATTATTTATTTTAAGTAGGTTTTAACATTATACATATGAATGATAATTAATAAACTTAGGATTAAATTGACTTGTATATATTTATCGTTAAAGTGTATATTCCCGAAGGGGTAGGCAGAGGCACCCACGTTTCGTTAATTATGTTAGGTCTCATGTAATAGGTGAGGTCATATGAGACATAATATAATTAACAAAACGTGGGTGTTAATTCACCTCTGGATAAATAGGCATGATTTAATTAAGTAAATATGTCTAAACAAGACAGAACATAATTAAAATTGACGAAAAATAATCATAAAGTTTGTAAAATAACCAGCTCAAGAACTTTGTACAATTTTACAGTTCCACCAAATTTGAATTAGGCCGAAATATAAATAGTTTCGTGGGTATAATAAAGAAATTCTTACATCGGCAGTGGGCGTGTGCCCCGCTTGAACCAGCGCGAAGCAATCGTCGAGAAGACCGAGCCGGTCGAGCGGCGGCAGCGAGCCATCACGCACTGCTGTCACCAGCTGTGACAGCATAGCCGCAGGGTATCGGGTTCGGTAGTATCCCACCTACAATGAACAATATAAAATAATATATAGATATTCCCAATCATCATCATCATCATCATCCTTCCCTATGGATGGAAGAATATTGGGATATTGGGCCATATCCCACCATCCTTCCCTATGGATGGAAGAATATTGGAATATTGGGCCATATCCCACCACGCTGGCCCAGTACGGGTTGGTGGGTATTAACGACTGCAGATGCAGCCGGGACCACCGGCTTAACGTGCCTTCTGAAGCACGGAGGAACTCGAGATAATACATTTTTGGTCACCCATCCTATATACCGGCCTAAGCGAACTTGCTTAGTTCACGCAATCGCAGGCCAAGCGCGCTATGCCACTGCGCTAGCGAGCTCCTCGAGATATTCCCAATAGATCGATATAATCCGCCAAAATAAAATAATTTTATTAAAGGACGTATTATAAATTAAGACACCATCATCATAACCCATCACGCGGGGCCAGTGCGGTTTGGTGCGTAAATTAAAGACGGCAAATAAAGCAGGGGTCAACATCTTAACGTCCCTTTCGAAGTACGGAGAAATTCGGCAGCATATACTTTTATTCACCCTACTAATAGCCAGCCTTCGAAAATAATGCTTAATTTACGCAATCGCAGGCCAAGCGTGCTAAGTCGCTACGCCATCGAAGTCCTGAAATAATAATATACAATTCCAAGTTTGATATAAAGATACATACGGTGCCAGGGTTAAGTTTGACCCACGATGTTTCAGAAACATTTTCCAATATGACTTCCTGGGTCCTCTTCTCCAACACAGTTGATAATGCCACCTAGAAACAATTGTATTTGTAATTGGTTGACATAATAATATATAAGCCTTTGTATTATTCAACTACCTAATCTAATAAACAATATTCATACTATGTGTAACTTAGGATTTGCTGAGAGGCTTTAGTCTCTCAGCAAATCCTAAGATACACAACACTAACCTACTAATTAATTAATCTACATTGTTAACTTGTTTACTTTAAACTATTACATGTGTAAGCTTTTCTTCATCTTGGCATGTTAAGACAGCATCACATTTACAATTTTCATCATCTGTATATTGTTCATTCGTCTCATTTTGATGTAACTGTATATACAAAATTTCAATATTAAATTCTCACTATCAAATTTTCTTTGTACAAAAATGTACCTTTTTTTGCAAAATCTATTATCTGACATACCTACATACGAAATAATAATAAAAGTGTGTAAGTGTGTCAATGGTAAACCAATATCTAAACAAGTTAAATAATGTGATAAGTTGATAAAAATCTGATTGTAAACCAATTCACCTTGTTGATATCCTTGCATATAACAAAAATACATTTAACCTTCCTTACCTTTGAAGGTTGTTCCTGTGTAGATATAGTTATTGGCACCATCCAGAGCGTGTCATCGCCCAGGCTGCCATCCGCGCAGAATTTCAGCTGCGTCAGCGTGAGAACGCGATCTGCACCTCTTTGTTCAGAGCTCACCTGAAAACAAAAATGATATTTTTTTATTATTAATATATCAACTACTATAGATTAACTAGTCCGTGTATTACTTATTTAGCTGCAACGAGAGCCTGTTGTTTTTATGTAAAATAGCAGTTCAGAAAGGCTCAAGTTTCAGCTTACAATGCACATATTTTTTGACTATATTAAGACAAATTATAAAAGTATATCTGGTATTTGGAAAGTATCAGTTGTACCTTAGTACATACATACATACATACATAAATCACGCCTATATCCCCGAAGGGTTAGGCAGAGGTGCACAAGCACCCACGTTTCACCAATTATGTTAGGTCCCGTAGGTGGCGAGCCTATTGCCATTTATCGGGCACAAAATTCGCAGTACATTGCTAGGTGGTATGAGAGGAATGTTGCTGCCCATTACTCATCGCGGTCTTTACCTTAGTCGCCTTGTACGACACTCATGTTTAAAAATGCCACTTACACACCATCTGTTGTCTTATCCATGAAGAAAACTAATAGGTAGTATCATTCATGATTGCCAATATTGACGTCACACACTGTGATTAGTGTTTAAGAGCAGATTAAAAATATAGTACCTAAATTATAAAACTTTATTTCTTAATTTAAAAATATTTACATACATACATAAATCACGCCTATATCCCCAAAGGGGTAGGCAGAGGTGAATTCACACTCACTTTTCGCCAATTAAGTTCAGTACCACATTGGGCATATTGTACTCCATCCATTCGTTTTTTTTTTCGATCTGCCTTATTATTTCGCTGTGTGACGTTTCCCAAAAAATAAACTTTTAAATGAGACCCACATTTTGCCAATTATGTTAAGTCCCATGTAATAGGTGGCGAGCTTATTTTATCGGACTATTAAAAATATTTAGATTGATTATATTGAGTTAATTTTATTTTATTTTATTTATAAGTACATTTAAAATTTTAATCTGATTACGGTCCGATCCCCCATTAGTTTTATTTCAGATATCCAAAAAGTTCTAAATACAACTACTATATACAATGATTATTTTAATAATCCCCGACATTAAGCTGGACTGTAAACATTACTATTTGCTAATATTTCTAACATGCCTTACCTGCACCATGGGAAAACCCATTTGTTTTGTCCATGTGGACATAACTGCTCCAACTGGTTTTTTTGAAGCTTCTTCGAGAGCAGCCCATAAATCTTCAGTAAAAGTATTTTTGTACTAAAAAAAATAAACTAATAGTTGTACTAACCAACATGTATAGAAAATTTATTTTAAGCACTATTTATCTATCTCACTAACCTGATGTCTCGTTAAATAGATATTCATTCCTTTCCTAAAGTCATCATCACCAATGTACCTATGCAACATTCTTATTACTGATGCACCCTTGTTGTATGATATATCATCAAATATCTCATCAATTTCTGATGGATGACCAACTGGAACTTCTATAGGATGAGAATTTTTCAAACAATCCAACTCTAAAGCTCTGAAAAAGCATAATTAATGTTGGTATCAAAGGTGATGTCTAGTCTATAAAACTGCTTTATACTTTCCAATTACATTGTAACTAAAATTAGAAAAAAATAAACATTACCTAATATAAGTCTCAGTGACAAACTGTGTCCAAATATCATACTCTGGAAACAGATGATTAACACACAGGAACTCAACAAAAGATGCATATCCCTCGTTCAACCACAGATGGGTCCACCACTCCATAGTGACAAGGTTGCCAAACCACTGGTGTGCAAGCTCATGGCCAACAACAAGGGCAATCCACTGTCTACGCACTGCTGAAGTGTGTTCCTCATCAACTAGCAAACAAGTCTCTCTATAGGTAACTAAACCCCAGTTTTCCATAGCTCCTGCTGAGAAGTCTGCAATTGCTATTAAATCTATTTTAGGTAATGGATAAGCGATATCAAAATATTCTTTATAATAAGGAAGCACTTTAGCTGCTACCTCTAAGGCAAATAAACCTTGCTTGCTTTTCCCAACTGGCGTGTAAACGCGTACTAGCACACCATCTCGAGATTTTTTCTCCACATAATCATATTCACCAACTACTACAGCCACTAGATATGTAGACATGATTGGAGTAGTGTCAAAGTGTATAATTTTTTTATTTTCATTCATAGTCTCTTCCTTAATAGGCATATTGGA
The DNA here is from genome assembly GCA_963931975.1 of Cataclysta lemnata. NCBI lineage: Eukaryota > Metazoa > Arthropoda > Insecta > Lepidoptera > Crambidae > Cataclysta > Cataclysta lemnata. Next base: position 8,842,158 of record OZ008352.1, read on the forward strand.
AAGTGCTACGCGATCTGAAGGCACTTCAAGTGTAATGTCGAAAGTGGCTTTGATGGCGGGTTCATCCCAGCATGGGAAACATCGGCGCGCATCAGTTGCCTCAAACTGCGTTACGGCTGCATAGCGTTCTTCACCAGACGGTGTCAAGTATTTACTACGGTACAAGCCCTTCATCTTATCATTGATCTCTCCATTAAATTCACAAAACAGCATCGCCTCGCCCTCAGGAAGTGGGTTTTCAAATATAATACGCGCTGTCTCGTCATCTGTGCTCAAACTTACATCCACTGGAGTCAATGTAATCACAGCACCGGCTTCTTTCAATTGCAGTTTCACACTTTTCAATTCCAAATCCAAGCAATTCAGCACTATCTCTTTGGTAGAATTTACAATCTGAAAGTGAAGGCGATTACTTAGCGCGGTACACGGAAAATATTTGGTGCGGTGTAATGATGAAATTCTCCCTTACCGATACTTTCACTGCTGTCTTTCCAGTAAATGTTAATGTTTCAAGGTTCGGTGTTAATTGCAAATCATAATGTGCAGGCACAACATCTTTAGGAAGTCGCTGAAACGGTTTGTTTTCGGGCATTGTCACTTTTTCTTTCACGATCGTAAATGTGGGACGCACAACAGAGAAATACCGTAATGACCGAGTGACAGAGTGAACTCGCGCTCCAACCGTGCCGCTGATACGTGCCCCCCTCGCACCTCTGCGTCCCCACTCCGAGTAACGGTATTGGCTACGTAAGAATTTGCAATGGCGTCCGAAGTATGTAGAATACTGAAGATGACTTGCAAATGAATTACGTATGCCACGAAGCAATTGTAGCGTCATGGAAAGTAATTATGTGACGTCGATAAGTGAAAGTGTAGAGCATCAAAATGAATTTACTGCGGTTGATAGGTTAGAAAATGAGTTTTTGAACTTTGACTGTCAAATCAAATAGACGTCAGACCACAGACAGACAAAATTATAACTACAAAGTTTGTAAAACTTGTTGTTTGTAACAAACAACAATGTATAAAATTATTGTGTACATGGGTATACCAAAAGAACTATACCTTGTATAGATCTGCGATTAAAGATCAAGGATTATAATAATGTCTATAACCCATTCATTGCCGAGGACGCCCATCAGCGTCCAAGCAATCTTTATTCACATGCCGAGGCCGCCCATCGGCGCCCCGATTTCAAAGCTCATTATCTCGGTCAAATGACAAATAAAAAAATTAAGTTTTGTCGCAAATATTTCGTTCGATTATAATTTACCTATAGCCGTAACGGCCTGACAAGTACCTACATTAATGCATAAAGCATTTTATGGTCATATTGTTTTTATATATTTAGTTATAGAAATATTGAAATAATATAATATACTGTCAATATGGGTATCAATATAATTTTCGTGATTTTCAGCGATCCTGTAGGCCTATTCGCTAACTTTTTTGACAGTTTAAAGTGATGATCACTGAACTATTTACTTAACCATTAATGTTGGTGTATATATTTTGGATCAAATGGCTAGTAAATACTCGTAGATGGACGTAACTATCAATAATCGTAGATACCTTATGCACGTATTTTATAATGTTTTAGACATAGTGAGGAGCTCGCTCAGTGGCATAGCGCGCTGGGCCTGCGATCGAGTAAACTAAGCAATGTTCGCTTAGGTCGGTCATGGGATGGGTGACCAATAATTTCTTATCTCGAGTTCCTCCGTGCTTAGAAAGGTACGTTAAGCCGGTGGTCCCGGCCACAGAACAGGTCCCGGCTGCATCTGCAGTAGTTAATACCCACCAACCCGCACTGGGCCAGCGTGGTGGGTTATGGCCCAATCTCCCTATATGCTTCCATCCATAGGGAAGGCTCGTGCCCCAGCAGTGGGGACAGTAAAGGGCTGGTGATGATGATGGTGATGATGATGATACATAGTCCTTATAAATTCGTGGGTATTTTATAGAAAAAATATTCACACAGCAATATTTCACGTCATAATTTCATACTGCAACTTGTTCCGGCTCGTCCACTTTGCGATCCCGAAAATGCAGATGAAATTATAGAGGAGACAAGGTCAAACAAAAGACGAACTTGTCAAATAAAAACTAAATGTAAACGAAATAAAACGTTTTGCTTTTGTGATAGTTGGCCGTGTGGTGACGGCAGAGTCTCGGAGTAAATAAGTCCTATTTACTCTGAGCGGCAGAGTAGAATACAATTGTCACCACCCCAAATCTCTCCCGTGGGTTTCGTACAAGGCGACTAAGGATCAATCAGTGATGAGGAATGGGCAGCAGCGTTCCTCTTATACCTACCACCTAGCAAAGTACTGCGACTTTTGTGCCCGATAAATGGCAATAGGCTCGCCACCTATTACATGGGACCTAGCATGGTTGGCGAGGCGTGGGTGCTGGTTCGCCTCTGCCTGCCCCTTCGGGGATGTAGGCGTGAGTTATGTATGTATGTATGTATAGTTGTAAGAAACCATTTTGTGGGAAATGTATTAAAAGTACAAAAAAATCAATTATTTATGCTCTAAATGTATTTCTAATAAAACATAATAAAAGTAGTAATGTACAACTGATGTTTTTCTGTAATAATCATAATAATAATTTCATATCAATGTTACGGCTGCTTTAGCGTCAAAATGACGACGTTGGTCTTTTTGGGTAGCATACGAATGTCGGTCTTTCTAGTGTTAGGTAACTAATGTTCCATTTAGTAATGGGATATTTTTATGCCGTGTGGTGACGGCAGAGTAGAATACAATTGTCACTACTCCAAATCTCTCCTGTGGGTGTCGTACAAGGCGACTAAGGATAAATCAATAATGAGGAATGGGCAGCAGCGTTCCTCCTAGCATATACCACCTAGCAGTAGCAATGTACTGCGACTTTTGTGCCCGATAAATGGCAATAGGCTCGCCACCTGTTACATGGGACCGAACATAATTGGCGAAAAGTGGGTGTTAATTCACCTCTGCCTACCCCTTCGGGAATATAGGCGTGATTTATGTATGTATGTATGTATGTATATTTTTAGGCGACGAATAAAAATATAACTAAAATGTATGAAAATAAAGTTGATAGTTCAAGGTTGAAGGTCGTAGGTACAAAAACAATGCCGTGGGATGCTTATCTAGCTCAGAGTAAATAGGACTATATATTCCTATTTACTCCGAGTTATCTAGGCATGCTGTGTCGGCAGCCTTCGGAATGCTTTGGTAGTCTTCTTCGGGATACCGAGACATACCGCGACATGATAAGTCCTAAGAACGCCTCGGCTTGCATAAGAACGCCTCGGCACGTATTAGGATACCACGGCATTTTTACCGCCAGTGTGTGCTTACATGTAGGGATGCCGAAGGATCTCTTGCCGTGCCGCCAATGCAATGGGCGCCGGGCCTTAACCGGTGCCTTCCGAATCACGGTGGAATTCGAGATAATAAATTGGTCACCCTTCCAATGACTGTATTTAGCGAAAAATGCTTAGTTAACGCAATCGGCAACCGAGCGCACTGTAGATCACATCTTAAAACTGATTGTAATAAAAAATCTTTTAGCTCAACAGCACGACGAAATACAATATACATACTAACATCATACTTTTGCCCTTATCCCATTACAAATGTTTATCATTGGTGGATCACGTTAATATGGTACTTGTATGGTATGGACTTATATTAGATCTGTAGGCCTATCCGCTAACTTTTTTGACACTTGAGAGCGATAATCACTGAACTATATACTGATCCATTACTACTTTACTATAACGCTTTTGTGACACTTGTCCTGTGAAAACAGTACCCGCGTCACAATAGCGTTATAAACAGGGAGCCTCCTTTTGTATCCTTCTAGTGGTCCTTCGAGCCGGATCATTTAAATAGACCGCACATTTAGGGCCTGTTGCACAATCGACAAGTAAGTTCGAAGTAGCTTACTTTACTTAGCGTTACTTTGCAGTTACATTTAACTCAAAATTAATCTTAAATCACGAGCGAAGCAAGGGATTTAAGTTCACCCAAGACTAGACAGCTTTACCACCGAGGAAAATACTCTGCTTTTCGTACCATTTGTGAAAAAATTAACGCAATAATAATATGAGATAAGCATTTATTAAAAATAATGACAATTAAAAGTAAAAGTTAACATTCGAAACAATGGTCCAATTATTAATAGAGAGAGTTACATGTTAAGTATTCCAAATTTAAATCACTTTTTCCCCCTAGAGGATGAATGAAATTCAGTACAATCTCAATGGTGTAAACACAGATGTAGTTCAGTATCAATTTCGGTAAGTATTCCAAATTTAAATCACATTCTGCCCCTAGAAGATGAATGATTTTTTTTTTAATTCTCCCTATATTTTATGGAAGACAAAGGGTCTAGCCCATACAGCCAAGTCTTTAGTGTATATTTTATCTGTAGTCGTATGAAATAATGAGTGGGTGAGAGTGCTTGGCGGGCTTTCAATGGCTTCAGTCAAATTTTTATTTAAATTATTCAAAAATTGTTTCAGAGTGGACTTTGTGTAGTAAAAGTGGTGTTATTTTGATGCATAAGGATCCGTGTTGATGTTCAATTATGAAGAATCATTGAAATAAAAGTGTTATGCCGTGTTTGACGTTGAGAATTTTATAGTGGTTTTCACCACCTCATCGGTCACCGACATGAACTGTTACCATTTGACTCGCGCCACGCACTCCTTAGATGCGTTAAATGTGTTTCACCCATATTTTATTGTAAAATTCATTTCATGCATTAAGATCATTCATTCATTTTATAAATTATTATCATTCATTCATTTATCATTCATTCAAAATTAAGAGAGTAAACGAAAGTATACAAAGACAGTTCCTAAAAGACTTGTATCCAGGAACGTTAAGCCAATTTAAAAAAAATATGAGTGGGTGAAATGTATGAAGGAAATGAATTTTACGACAAAATATGGGTGTCGCACATTTTAACGCATCTAGATTTATTATTACTTATTTTTCCATAACTTGGTTTCAATTTTCATTATAATGTTTCTATTGTTGACTTGATGTATTTAGTACAATTTTCTTTCCCTGTTTAACAGATTAAAAATGACTTGTTATGTTCGCTCTTTGTGGCATAGAATGTCACTTTTTTGAGCAAGTGGTACGAAAAATATATTTCTTATTACAACTGTGAAATGATCTGCGAAGTTAGCTATTGTGAAACAGGCCCTTAGAGAAATATTGTTAGACAGTTAAAAGTTTATTATACGAATAATACTAACGAGACTGTACTGTTGTAAAAACTACAGAGTACGCGTAGAAATATAAAGTCAACGGATACGGAAGTCAGCGGAATCGAAAATAGTACTGAATCTGAATTGACAGATCCGTCCGCGCCGAAGTAATCGAAAATAGAGGGCGCGCCAGATAAGTCTGCGCGGAACTAAAAATTCGTCTGCTATTTTGTTTGACTACGAGTGTCAATGTTCGAGCAGCGCATCCCTCGCGCGCACACTTAACTGGCCCCGACTCATAGAGGACAATAATACTACGGATATAGAGAGCCCGCTCGCCGTTTTTTTTTGCTAACCGCTAATGTCAATTCATTTCACACTAGCTCTATCTACAAATTCCATCCGACCTTTGAGTAGGTGTCAATGTGTGCGTGAGCTTATACGTATTTACCCACACATAAACGTGTTCATTTAATTTAATATTACGTATTAGTTTTTTGCAAGATCCTTATAAATCGGTAACTGTTAGAATTTTAAACAGTTACGGACAATAAGGAGTTACATTAAACATCAATACAAATATAAACATCGACATTGCTTACAAATATGTAATATTAAACTAAATAAACACATGTAACTATTTCTATTCATCCTAAAATAAACGCTTTCCAACATGGGTTCATATCATAAAATAAAAATCAAATGTATTTGTTACATTTTATATTGTAAATGGTAAAATATACATAAATAATAAAAATTATGGGCATATGCCATGAAAGTAATTAGGTCATATAAATGAAAAGTAAAAGACGGAAATAATAAAATTCAATTAAATGAGACAAAGGTTTCTGTAAAAAAATATAAGAACAATCGAAGGGGTCCAAAAATTATTAAGGACATTAGGTTAGGGATATTACTTTTAAACCCAAACATATGGGTTTGATGCAATGTTCACAAGAAATATAAACCAGGACCCACTAGAAAACTTTTTCATATCTCTAACACTATAAGAAGTTATGGCGAGAGAAATACGGCACCTAATACAATATCGTTTAAAGGTGTCTATAAGTCTTTACTAGTTAATAATTTTAACTCGCCCCATTCCCTTCACGCAAACTACGATATACTTCTTATATTATATTATCTCGACAATGAGGTACCACAAAGTCCTCGTGGTTCAAACACAGGAAATTGTGGTGTCTTTCAATCAATTAGATTCTGATGTAGTTAATGCAGTTCAGGGTAATTATGTCAGTTGGTGGGTCCTAGGAAAATATATGAAAGAGTTGTAAAAAATGTAGAGTAGTTATACGGCAATCTTGAAACAGAAACATAGTGTGTCTTGGTTGGCCGAGCGGTCAGGCACCTGCCCGGATAGCAGCGGACGCGGGTTCGATTCCCGAACCAAGACCATAATTTTTCGAAATTCTTTTTCGAACCACCAAAATCTTTCTAGATACATAGTAATTAAATATAAAGGTAAAAAAATACAAAGCCAATTACAAAAGTTTGCAAAACGTATCCTAAAGTTTAGAAAACTGTTGACAAATGAAAAATTCTGGTGACAAAAAATATAGTTCCCAATACAAAATATTGTAGGCGAAATTTTAAAAAAACATGTCTTAAAAATGTGGCAAATTAAATTAAATTAATTCCTATTTTGATCATAATTTTAGCATTACTTATTGATTTGTGGTTCGGAAAAGTGCCTAAAATTATAGTCTTGATGCGGAAATCGAACCCGCGTCCTCTGCGATCCGGGCAGGTGCCGAGTGGTACATACATATAATTTTTCGAACTTGAAATCACAATATTCTTTTTTGTATTAAATTAATTCCCTTTTAATTGTATAAAACACAAAAATGAATTAAAAACCTACTTTGAAAACACAACTATAAATATTTTAATTTACAACTGGTGACAAGCAATTAATTTGTGTTAATTTATTGAACAAAATATTTTAACTCATTTTTGCAGTACAGGACAAGGGTCACAATAGCGTTATAGTCATTTAGTAGTATATCAGTAAATACATAGTTCGGTGATTATCACTTTCATATGCTTAAAATAAGTTAGCGTATAGTCCTACAGATAATCTTGATTAACAAAGCTGTGAGTTTTTTTGCGTGATCTGGTGATTTCTGCTTGCAAAGTTTTAATCTGCCTTCGGAAAGTATGCAGCAAAAGCGACGACAATTGTTGTTGACGTGTTGTCTCTGCAAAAAAAAATATTCCTATGAATTTACGCACTTGATGATAAAAAAAAAACATTGGAGCTATTCTTATTCTTGGCACGAGTATGCTTATTAAATACAGTAATATATCTAATCAACTTTTGATGTGTTGGTGTGAATCATTACCGGCGGGTCCCTATATTCTATCTATAGTTAAAAGTAAGCTTACTAAAGTTTAGATGCCTGGCATTTTTTTTTGTTATATTCCAATAAATAACAGAAGTTGCTAAGCAACTAAGCCATAGTACGTCTATTTTCAACTGTAGATAGAATATTGAGACACGACGTAACTTAGTTAATAATTATTTTACTGTTTATTACACACGAGTAGGAGCATAGCATTATTATTATTAGGAGTAAAGCATTGTACACGATAGCCAAGTCGTTCTTAATGTTTAAACAATCTAAAGACACCCCCATACTAAGTAAAATAAACGTACTGATAAACTATATGTTTGATTTTCAGATTAATAATATGTACCTGTTTACATTACCCAGAAGTAAGAGATTGACTTTGTTAAGGCATAAGCGATACTTCTTCTATAGGAACTTTTTCCATATTATCTGAAATAAATGTATTAATGTATAAATCATAAATGGGTGCTTGGCAAATTGAATAGGGTCCGTCATGCAGGTTTTGACAAAACTATTTTAATACAAATCACAGACAGTAACAAAAATATTTGTGTGAAGTACGTTACCTATTATGTTATGCAGTGCAGTAGAAGGTTGAATAGATCCAGGTATTTCAGAAATGTCTGTTGATGAAACATTAACCTTAGAATCTGAAATAATTAAATATTATATTATTGTTCTTAGGGCCTGTTTCACAATCGACAAGTTAGTTCGAAGTAGCTTACTTCAAACTACATACATCGACAGTTGTAATATTAAATATATGTCAATTGAACTGCAAAGTAAGCTACTTCGAACTTACTTGTCGATTGTGAAACAGGCCCTTAGTCTTAAAATGAATGAATTTTATTTATTAACAAAAGTTGCTAGAAACTCTTACTTCTATCAAGATGTAGTGAAGTGAATATCACTTACGAACTTCTTTCTATAAAATTCATAATTAGCATCACTCTCCAATTTCCTCCAACCTCGTGTACCCAAGCCTTGAAACCTTGTGTTGTACTTCTTTGCATTAGGTAACTGATGGTATGAGGTTCCTAAAAAAAGTAATTTGAATGTGCTATTTCATAATCAAAAATTTTTTGTGGAAGGTAATGAAGTTTAAGATCAAAATTATATGATGAGTTGGTTAAAGGTAGACTGTAATTTGCGATTAAGAATTTTAGATGTTAGGGTCTTGTTTTCAAGGACTTAACATAATTTGTGAAACGACGATATTTGTATGTATGCTTATACATACATAAATCAGTAGGCAAAGGTGAACTAGCACCCACGTTTCGCCAATTATGTTAAGTCCCATGTAATAGGTGGCGAGCCTATTGCCATTTATCGGACACAAAAATGTATGTATAAGGATGTTTTAAATTAAGATTAATACACCTTGCCATCCGCTGCGGCAGAGTAAAATCACATCAAGCTACAAAGAGTTTACATAGGTAATAGAAGGCAACTAAAGAATATTGATCACCTTATAATCAGTAGACCAATCCACGTTGTGCAATCTTAGTGGACTATTGCCTAAACTGTTGTTGGTGTTGGCACATAATTGACGATTTAATGATAAAGATACTTACTAAAATCCATTGGACATCCCAATACTCAACGGACGCAATTTTCGAAAAATGTGTTCACTTCACAGGGGAGGAGTAAAACTCAATTCGACGCAATCAGCTCAACACTTTCACGAAACATTAAACTAAAACTGGGATACGATACGAAAACTCACGAAGTACAATTAATTTTAAAGTTTTGAACTGGACAAACAACTGACAATTTTGGGCTGTCATTCATGGCCACAGACAGAACAATTGAGAAGTTCGAGAACCATGAAGGTTCTGTCTAAAGAGCATAGTATACCCGTAGTCTAGTATCCTCTTTGGACAGGACAGAACACATAATATACCTTCATGGTTCTCGACCTTCTCGATTCGTGGCGCCACCTAGTTAAAAAAATGTTACTTAATTTGTGATTAAGCTCGGAATTTTTATGTAGATGTCGCATTTTACAAAAAATATCCGTAAAATATTCTTAGTTCTAAGTGTCCACCCCCTGCCCCGACTCTAGTCGGCCAACAAAGAGTTTAAAATACACTACGTTTATCGGCCAACTTCAAATCTTTTTTTAATTAGCTTAACGTTCCTGGAACCAAGCCCCTTAGGAACTTTCTTTATGTACTTTCTTTACTTTTCTCAATTTTGAATGAATGATAAATGAATTAATGAAAATAATGTATGAAAATGAATGAATGATACTAATGCATGAAATGAATTTTACATTAAAATATGGGTAAAACACATTTTAACGCATCTAAGGAGTGCTTGGCGCGAGTTAAATGGTAACAGAGTTCATGACGGTGACCACTAGGTGACGGAGTTCAGTGAAGTGGCGAAAACCACTATAAAATTCTCAACGTCAAACACGGCACAACACTTTTATTTCAATGATTCTTCATAATTGAACATCAACACGGATCCTTATGCATCAAAATAACACCACTTTTACTACACAAAGTCCACTCTGAAACAATTTTTTAATTGAATCCCGCCAAGCACAACTTGAAATCGCTCTCGAAGGCCCATAGACTATACACAAATATTCCGAACCATGATCCGAGGCCGTTAAAATTCTAGAAAAAAGTCTACTCCAGGCGGCGGTCGGGTCACGTCACGGTGTTTATTTATCGATTTTTAGAATAATAATTTTTAAGAGTTATGCCATGGTTTCTGTATAAAATCTACACTTAAATATTGTAAATAGGAAAATCTAATAACACTACTCTTATAGAGATGAATTTTAAATTAGTTCTCTCTGTCCTAATCGCAGGTACGCACATTATAATTTTAATTTATTTGTGTATCAAGCTTATTATAAATAGATAATAAGACTGCATTGCTCAACGAACCTTGAGTGTTGGAGAAGAAAGTTATATGAATAGAGACTAAGGATCAAGAGGACTGCCATCCTGTTTAAAGCCAATGGATGGAGTCAGTTCAAGCAGCAGTAGTGGAAAGATTTGAGGAAGCCTTTGATATGCAGTGGACATTAGTACTACAAAATTATGATTTATGCAAAATACCTATGCTATTGTTACTTATAACATTGTTTTTGTTTTCAGTTTTAAATAAAGTAACCTCGTCGAGGGTTTTAGAATTAAGTGATAAATTTATTGATATCAGCAATGAAGGAATGTGGTTTGTTAAGTTTTATGCACCTTGGTGTGCACATTGCCGACGACTGGAGCCTGTATGGGCACATGTGGCTCAAAGTCTTTATAACAGCCCAATAAAAGTGGCTAAGGTGGACTGTACTAGATTTACAGCAGTAGCTACTCATTTCAAGATTCGAGCTTATCCAACAATAATTTTGTAAGCATAATTTTTACAAGGAGTTTTTATAGCACATTGTTAATTAAAACATCCAAGTAAATTTTAATATGTGGTTAGTTTCTAATATCATGTAAAGTTAATTTAATTTTTCAGCCTAAAAGGATCATTTCATCATGAGTACACAGGAGAAAGAGCTAAAGATGAAATGGTTAACTATGCATTAAGAATGTCACAGCCTGCAGTTCAAAAAGTGTCACAAGCTGATAGTCTTGGCTATTTGAAGGAAACACATCCTGTCTTTTTTGGTTATATTGGAAAGCAAGAAGGTCCATTATGGGTAATAAAATCATATGTCTCAATAGAATACCTACTTTGTTTATCATCATGATTGTCAGCCTATTAAATTTTGATGTTTTGTAGCAAGATTAGCCCTTCTGATTTGATTACCTCCATACTCATTGACAATTAGTGAAGGCAGAGCAGAAAAAGAAAACAGTATTAAAAAGAAATGTCGAAAGAGGGTGAATAAATAAATGGAAATCATCACACCACCTTCAACTTTGTTAGGAATGTGGTTATCAGTCATGTGGCCTGCCATTAGAACCTACTTTAAACTCAGAGCAGTATGACAATAGACATAATGCCCTGGCCTAGAGTTGACAGCAAGAAAATGAAAAATAAGTCTTTCCGTATTTTATATTAATTATTTATATGTATTGATACAGGAAATGTTTACATTACATGCAGAAAAATATCAACCCCATACTTGGTTCTATACAATGTCACCTGAAATCATAAAACATGAGGTTGAACCTCCTAATGAGACAGCAGTGTTTGTCTCTAAGGAGGAGGATATATACTTTTTTGAAGGTACATTTTTAAAAGAATAATTTTATCTATTTTAATGTTGAATGAGAACTTACTGTGAAATTTTGTTACTAATTATACATTTTATTTTTTGTATTACCAGCTACTCCTGAATTAATTAAAGATAAGGAATCTTTAAATGTGACTTTGAATAAATGGATTAATTCAGAGAGATTTGGATTTTACCCTAAAATTACTAGGGCCAATATCAATGATTTAATGGACACAGAAAAATATCTGGTGATAGCTGTTGTTTCTGAAAATAAATTAAGTGAAATCACCCAAACTGAACAAGACTTTAAAGATATGGTAGAAAGTATAATCAAGTAAGTGCTTGTTTTCTCTGAAAGGCAGTGAGTGACTGTTGTGAATGTTTATTATTTTTGTATGAGTTCACAAAGAAAATTGTTAATGGATTATTAAAAATTAATTAATAAAAAATGGATGTCCTCATTTTTAATAATTTTCAAAATTTGTAATCAAATATGATTAATTAAAAATATCATGCATACTGTCTGACTTTGGGAATTTTCTTTATATGCAGAAAGAAACGTGATTTACATCACCATTTCCAATTTGGTTGGATGGCTACCCCTGACTTGGCAAATTCAATAGCTATGACAGAACTGACAATGCCAAATCTGTTGGTGCTTAATTCTACTACAAGCCACCACCACATACCAGACGATGATCCTGTATTGATGACACCAGAAGCAGTAATAAACTTCCTTGAGCAGATTCACAATCAAATGGCACCAGTAAGCTTTTTTTTTTCAGTACATTTACATGGAAAAATTAATTAAAGATGTTAAAAAAATATTAAGTTATGTGAAAATAGTATCATTGTTTGTATTGAGGTCCAATTCAAATTGGGTCAAGCAGTCATTCAAATGACTACGGGCCAAGAATCATGGTTATTCATATATTTTATTTGTTTTCCTTTCATGCTGATCTGAAAGCTCAATAAATAACGTAGAAAGTGCCAGCCCTATAGTGTCGTAAAAGACGAATAAGGGAGGGCGCATAGATCAATAAGCATCTAAATGGTGGAGGACAAACTACCAACAACAGCATACTAAAATTGGGCTGGTATCAGGCAGGTGGCTGGCTGCAAAACTTTGGCGGTATTGATTAAAATGTTGAAATTTCAATCACTCACTCTCCTATTAAGCAGCTGTGTTATGGGCAAGTGTTTATAGGGCAGTTCTTAAATATTTGCCATCATAAATTGAACTGTAGAGAATTGTCATAAGGTTTAAAACAAATGCATCATGAAATAAGCAGACCTTTGTTTCTTTGTTTGTGTATTTTGTCTCATATTTGTGCATGTCATCATTTTGTACATAAATAAATAACTAATGATAGATAAGATGCAGGTATCTGACATTTTATTCTATTTACAGGTTTATGGAGGCAATAACTGGCCAGTTCGAATTTATAGAAGTTTTTATGAGGCAAGAACTACTCTAACTAACATGTGGCGTGGAAATCCCGTATTGACAGCATTGGTGTTTGGCTTGCCTCTTGGATTTTTGTCTCTAATATGTTACTCTGTGTGTTGTGCTGATATACTAGATGCAGAAGAAGAAGAAATACAAGGTATTCATTTTTTTTGCTCCTATATTAGAGCTGAATACCCTCTATAAGCTCACCAGTTTTACATTTCTTTACTCACCAACCCAAACTGTGTTTACATGGGCTGTACCCCATTCTCCCTATATTCTACCACCCATAGGAAAGTGCTCATAAGTGAGGCCATTAAAGGGCTAATAATTATATAAGTAATGATAATGATTATATAAGTAAGTGAAGACAACAGCATCAGAGCGCTTCTAATTTGTAATTACAATCTGTTATAATGTTACTTCAACTTTTAATGTATTTACCAGATTTTAGAATTAATTATTAAGACAAATATGTATAGTTTCTTATTTTTAACGTAGGTTAGTAGAGCAGAATAACCTAATTGTGTATGTTTAGCATTGACAGTAGTTTATGGAATTCAAATTAATTTTATTTCATTTGTTGCAGAAACACATGAAAAAAAGGACTAGAAACATCGGTATTTGAAAACTTGTGAATTCAGCAAGGAGAGCTATCTTTTTATGTACTTATATCGTCTACTGAGTATGAATTATTTATACATGATTTTGTTAAAAAAGCTGTGATGTGATAATTAAAATACATCTGCATGAAGTATTATATATATTTTTATGAAATTACAGTCAACAGCACATCAAACTATGCAAGACTGTTAACATTTTCCGAACCAATTTTTTATCTAGTTCCAAATAATTTTCAACTTTAATTGAATGGGATCTTTGTGCGTAAATTGTGGAAATGTACAAACATGTAACCAGTATTGTAAAAAAAGACAAGGTCACCAACATTTTGCTAGTCAATTTAGTTATTGCAATTGATGCAGTACTTAACATAAGAAGATATTAAAAAGAAAAGTTATTTCTTGTAAGCTATTATGTTTAAAATTGTTTTATACTAATTGATTGTAAATAACATTAAGCAACTTATATAGTTCTCCTAATTGTAATACTATTTGTTACTGGTCAAATTGGTGCCACTTTTGAAGTATACATTTGTATGTTACTTGGAATAAGGTTTCATTCACATATACATTCAACAAGGTGTCGAATTTAGGGTTTTCCGTGACCGTCATGGTCATGAAAACGTGTGTCTTGTCCAAGCGAAACCCAACACGTCGTTTTACATCATCATAATCAGGATCCTGAGCCTCTGAGAGGCGGGCATGAACTCAGAACCCGAAAATGGGCTAATTTAAAAGCGGGGATCAAGCGCGAATGGTCCCACGCGATCAGTCGTGACTTGGGTGTCGTGGTCCTTTTACGCTGCCTTCTCATAGACTATACATTTATTCGGGTTCGGATCTCACCCAGCATGACACTGGCGGGAGCACATCTTTATGATAAACTAGACTGTAATTAAACAAAGAGCTGATGACGCGTTGAAATGTCAAAGTGAATGGAACCTGCGTGAGATTATCATTCCATATAAAATTTTACAGAGTACTGTTTCTGATCCATTACCAAATTTCAACTGAATTGTATAGAATAAAACTAATTCTGCCGTTTTATTTTTTGTTTTACTCGTGAGTGTCACCCCCTCCATTAAAGTTCACTAATATCGAAATAAGTTACATAAATAAAAGGCAAAGTATCTAAAAGGCATAATAATGGTTTCAATTGTAATCCACCACACGAGTTAACATAATATTTATTTATTACTTCACATAAATATGTGCACACATAACTTCCTATCTTTTTTTTACCAGGGGTAAAATGCAGTTAGCATCCCTTCGCAGCGGCGGGAACTCCGCCTTGAATGGGTATGTGGGACTCGAGGGAATAGGTGCCCTTCCATACGCCACTAAACGTCCCCTGGGTGATACACCTTCAACGCGTTGATGGGGGCCTAGGACGTGACCGAGGTCTCCCATTCATCGATCCCCCATCGCGTTGCCCGCTAAAGGCGGGCCCTCCTCAAACCTACCGCCGCAGCACCCGTATCACAGGGTCGCGGCCCTCCCCAAAAGTTCCCCGCCGGGCTAATGTTCCCGGCTCAGCGGACGAACTTTTACTCCTCAAACGGGCAAGCCCGGAGATAACCCTCCCCACCTATGCACACAGCCGTCGGACAAACGCCACGACAGGGCTCCACGCACGTCTCCAAGAGTGGCGCAGAGTTTACCGGCGCTAAATTTACGATGGTCTACGCTTTAGCCCCCTACCAAAGGCGAACCATCCGAGCGCCGCGAACCGACGGGTGGTGAGCCGACTCCGGGTAGGCACCAGGCTCTCACACCGACCAGCCAGCGCAGACCCTACCGGTGCAACAATTGGGGACAGCCACTAAGTGGCCCTGAAAAGGGCCGTTTCACGGCCCTACACCTCCAACAGTGGTGACAAAAGTGGCCGAAACTCAGCGTCAAAATTATGGCTATGGTCTACGCATTGCCCCCCCTCCGAAGGCCGTGGCCATCCCGTGACCGAAGCGCAAATGCGCCGCTACCCCCACGTCTTAGGTGGGAGAGGTCCAACGCACCAGCGAGGGCACCAGGGTCTGCATCGACCAGCCAACGCTGCCTCTTCCGGCACCACCATTGGAGACCACCTACGACCAAAGGCCGTACCTCCTCTGTTCCGAAGTTAGCCGTCTGGTCCGAAAGTCAGACCAGACATTGCCCAGGGTGCACCACGTGGAGGTCTCGGAACTTCCCACCCCACAACTTCCTATCCTATTCCAACTTAATAGCATAGTACATACATACATAAATCACGCCTATATCCCCGAAGGGGTAGGCAGAGGTGAACTAGCACCCACATTTCGCCAGTTATGTTAGGTCCCATGTAATAGGTGGCGAGCCTATTGCCATTTATCGGGCACAAAAGTCGCAGTAGGTACATTGCTAGGTGGTACAAGAGGAATGTTGCGGACAATTGTATTCTACTCTGCCGTCACCACACTCTTGACTTGGCCATTTTTATTAGACTTTCAATTTGATTATGAAAGATCCGCCTTGACCTTCCCCTTCCCTTTGTCACATCCGCCATTTAAATCCTTTTTGTCATTCTCCTTTCGACGTGACCAAACCATCTGAGCATCCCTTTCTCAATTCTTGTCATTACATCTTTCAAACTTGTTTTTTATAGGTGTGATATTTACTTAAAATAAAACCAGAGAAAAACAATTTTGTATAATTTATTTTCAAAAATCTTAACATTGGAATGGAAATGTACACTTCATCCAGCAGTTACTTACTGGAATAGTTCTTGAGGTTTTGTTGCAGTTGATTTTGATTGCTTAAAAGAACATTCATGCAAAGAACAGTGTTAAATCTAAAATAGGGACATGACAAAGATTTTAGTGGTTAGAAAAAGAATTTCGAAACGCTCGGCCACCCAAGATACCGAGCGGACCACCCAAGATACAAGAGGCCGAGCGGTCAGGCACCTGCCCGGATAGCAGCGGACGCGGGTTCGATTCCCGCCTCAAGATCATAATTTTTCGAAATTCTTTTTCTAACCACTAAAATCTTTGTACTATTTTTTCTAACATTTATATAATGTTAAAATTAAAAATCAAATAGACATGACCTTCATCCAGTCATGTGTTCAATTATCTCCACCGATTGTGACGATAATTAATGTGGTCACAGTAAGATCGGAATATACAAATATATAATAACGAAATTTACTCATAATTTATTTCATGCGCCTAGTTTATTATTTTCTATTTATGATATAATTGAGTCATTTCTTCTATGTAATATGCAATTTCTAATTGTTTCATTCGATGTTTTAATTGATTATACCAATTAGTATAACTTTCGCTTAAATAGCAACTACGCATATGCTTCTGATTATCAGTATTGTTTTTATATGAAGAATATTTATAGTTTTCATTAATATTGTTTGTTTTTGTGCTACTGTTATTATTATGAGATGTTTTTGAAATATTTGACTTTGGTAGTCTTGACTCACATGAATGGTTTCTTTGAATACTTTGGTTATTTTTCAATTTATTCGCTTGTGAATTCAAATGAATTGTATTATTAACCACAACATTTTTCTTTGTGCCAAATGATAAAGAAAGATCTGCAGCTTCAAACTGAACTTTATGTGATGACATAATTTCAGGATCAGCAGAATTTAAATAAGTATGTTGTATATCCTTTTTCTCCAATTCTGGTTGATCTTTAATAATTTCTTCAGTGCCCTTAATATTATTCATCTTTAAGTGATTATACATGCTACAACCCATTTTTTTACTTATACAATTTTCAATTATATTAATAGGTTTTAATGAGTGATTTCTATTGTCAGAACTGTTGCATGAACCATTGGCATTTCTTAAAAGTTCACTTAATATTGCTGTTGTTTTATCAGAAATCTCTATAGGGTGATAATTGCCGCCTTCAATGATATGACCTTTATTATTTTGAAATGATGTCAATAAGTCATTGAAAGATTCAACTTCCAAGAGCTTTGCTTTTTCAAAAGATTCACATAATGTTTCAAAACTTTCAACACATTGAATGTCTGACGTTACATTACAAGTAAATTCTTTCCATAATTCTTCATACTTTTCTGATGCTCCATTCATTATGTTGTTAGTATCCAATAAAATAGGCAATTTTAATTGGGTGTCTACAATTGAGTTTAGGGATTCATTTGTCCAGTAAGAAGTAACATTCACAGGAGCATTTATAGATTGTAACATATTTTCAAATTCTCTTTCTTCTTTTCCCTTACTTAATATTGTGATAGCCATTCCATAAGATCCATATCTTCCTGCACGTCCTATTCTATGCAAGTATGTTTGCCATTCAAAAGGTGTCTCGAAATTGATAACAAGATCTACATTTGAAGCATCTATGCCCCTAGCTGCTAAATCTGTTGAAATTAAAATTCTACATTTGTAATCTTGAAGCGTTCTTAAAGCATCCAACCGATCAGTTTGTTCTTGTTGTCCATATAAATGCATAGAAGGCCAGTTTTTCTTTGTAAGCATTTTATGTAATTCTGTAACTCGAGCTTGATAATTACAAAATATTAGACATTGCTTAAACACTTTGTGTGATAATATTTTTAACAATTCCTCAAATTTATACTGTGTTTGTCTAACTATATTGACATTGAATTTTACTGTAGTCGTTTTTTGTTCAATACCCAATAAAATACAGTCACTATCTGGACATATATGTTGAGCACTTTTTACATATTTGCTAATGAAACTCTTTGTGATGTCTGTATATGTAGCACTGCTTAAAATTATTTGTTTTTGATTTGGTAATATGGAAAAAATAAAGTTTATATCAGGTTGAAAAGATTTTTCCATTAATTTGTCAGCTTCATCAAAAATAAGTAGTCTTACACTTGATACATTTATATGTTTCTCCTGAATAAGATGTCTCAGCCTTCCTGGACTACCAACTACAACATGTACATTCTTTTTAAATTTATTTATATCTTCAAAAACTGGTAAACCTCCCATGACCACTTCTACAGCCAAACCTAGAATAATATAGTATTTATATATAATTTAATAATATAGTATTTATTTTAATTTATATATATATAAATATAGTATTTAAATTATACTTTAACTTTAGCTTAATTATTGTATATCATTGTCATGGCAGCAACTTAGGCATATGTGTTATGATCAGGGGAGCATAAAATATTATATAAATATTCATGATCTTTTTGTTGTGGTCAAGCCAGTACATCTTACCAGCGCTATAATATCCCCACTGCTGAGGGGAACAGGCATTCCCTAAAGATAGAAGAATATAGGGAGAATGGGCCATAACCCCCCACACTGGTCCAGTGTGGACTGTACTTACTAAAGACTGCAGAGGCAGCTGAGACAAATGGCTTTGTTTATGCTTTAGTTTATGCAGACCAAGCTTAAAATTTAACTACAGCATCATCAAACTCCAGCCAGTTTTCAATATTCTGTCTAGAGATATAAATAGACTTGCCGATGTTTAGTTACCTAGGATTTCTAGGTAAAACAACCTTTATTAACATTTGAAACTGACCTTAAAATATTTTATAATATTTTAAAAGAAAAAAATTACCATACCTTCAAATTTGCAACCAATCTGTTGTATAACATCACATATTTGAGCAGCTATTTCTCTAGTTGGTGCTAATATTACTACTTGAAGTCCTTTTGAAAGGTCTAATTTTTCTAAAGCTATTATAGTGAACACAGCAGTTTTCCCAGTTCCAGACTTGGCTTCCAATAGAAGATCTGTAATTATAATTTATACATATAATTTTAGTGTAATAATGCTGAGCAAATTTGATCCAAATAAGTTATGTTTGTTATTGACTTTAGAGCATTTCGATAGACATAATTACAGAGGCGTGACATTTAAATGTTGCCAAATCTTATTTTGATTTCGGCGGAAAACGGTTGAAAATTTAAGTGTCGGTGCTATTGATGTAAGACTGAAATATGAAATAATTGTAAAATAGGTTACCAAAGCCACATTTTCCAAGGGGAATCCCATGTAACTGGACCGGAGACGGTTTAAAAAATCCAGCTTGTTTAAGACCATCCAATGTGGAAGACGAGAGTAACATTGAGTCGAAAGTTACATCTTGATTTATTTTGATATCACGAGTTCTATCTCCATCTTGAATATTATGTGCTAATACCATATTTGCAGCAATTTTTTAAGCTAGTATCATCAATTTTATTTTAAATAGCGTTTATTAAAACTTTATAAATTAGGTCTCAAGTAATAACCTCTCAAACAATAATATTTATTTTTAAAGATTTTTCAAAGTAAAATTGTCAATGTGACAGCAATTTTTTTTTCTTTTTTTTTATTCTCCCTATATTTTAGGGAAGGCAAAAGGTCTAGCCCATACAGCCATGTCTTTAGTGTATATTTTATCTGTAGTCTTATGAAATAATGAGTGGGTGAAATGTATGAATGAAATGAATTATACGTTAAAATATGTTGTCACACATTTTAACGCATCTAGGGAGTGCTTGGAGCGAATTTAATGGTAACAGAGTTCATGATGGTGCCTGATGAAGTGGACAAAGCCACTTTTCAAGTGGTTTTCACCACAACATCAAACGCATCACAAGACTTGTTTTCAATGATTCTGTATAATTGCACATCAACGCGGATGCCTATGCATCAAAAAAACACCACTTTCACTGCACAAAATCCACTCTGAACCAATTTTAGAATAATCGAAAAAAAATTTGACTGACACCACGAAACGCGCCAAACACCCCGCAATTTTTTTCTTTTCGTGGAAGGCCAAGAAACATATCTCATACATCCTTGTCTTTGGTTTTATTTTTCCTGATATTTATTTTAAAATATGGGTGTCACACATTTTAAACTTCTTTTTAGGTCTTTTATCTAGCATGAACTCAGAGTAAATAGGACAGCATGAAAGATTAATGGAATGTGCCAGCGCCGACTTAACCCCCAGGGTGTCGTAAAAGTCAACTAAGGGAGATTGCCCGGTGTAGACTACAGCACATTGGGCCACCCAAATGGTGGAGAGGGTAAACTAAACTACCAACAAAACAGCATACCCAAAAATGGTTGGTTTCAGGCAGGCGGCTGATTGTAAAACATAAGCCCAATGAGCAATAGGGATTGGAATGTTGTTATCCCAATCACCCTCTCTGTTTATCATTCATTCATCACGAACACCTTTCTAGGAACACTGCAGGAAAAAAACATCTAGGGAGTGCTAGGCCCGAATTGAATGGTAATTTGTACATAGCTTACGCACCACGTCCTATCCGAATCCGAGAAAAAATTATTGGTCTAGAAAACTCGGACAGACATCGAGAGAGTAGTGCGTAAGTTACCTTAGAAATAGTTCTACAGCTACAACGGATCGTGAAAATCACGGATTCGGATGGCTGAAATGATGAAAATGACAACGTAGTGTCTTAAATACTCTTTGAAAATGACTCTTACTGCCGCACTCAGAGACGTCAAATAACTTTAATGAGTACCTAATGTCAAAAAATTTCAATTAAATATAGACCATAGACCCGGCAAGAATGGCGACTAGTTTTGAATTGTCATTTTTTTTAAGTACTCATTATCGTTATTTGACGTCTCTGAGTGCGGCAGTAAATGGTGGCGACTGATGAGGTGGTAAAACCAATATAAAATTCTTAACCTCAAATCATCTGCATCAAAATAAAACCACTTTCACTACACAAAGTCTGTAACAATTTTTATGATGAAAACAAAAACCTGACTTTCCTCAGAGAATCAGACTGACTTCATTGAAATCGCGCTAAATACTCCCTAGTTCTTTTTCTCCTAAAATGAAATTCTCCTAAAATTACCCATGCAAACAGACTTATTGAATAGACAGAAAAATCAGTGAGGGGCCGTTAAGTAGCAAACAAAAGTTAATCATTGTAATGGTGACTTGGGTATACTTACTAGCTTCAATGGATACAGTGCTCATTTCAGAGTTCATTACCCTAAGATGTTAATTAGTATAGGATAGAAGAGTTGATAAATGAAGCGATTGGTATTATTGGGGTGTATGAGGCACAACATTGCATTTTCAACAACATCAATTCAAACCCGTACTTGGGAAAAGATGATCCCTTAATTTGAAGCCGGGCTAATCAGGGCGAAATAAAACTATTCTTTGAATTTAGATTTCTGCTTTTTAATGCTTTTTTACGATGTGCAGCAACCACATTCAACTTAAAATAACAATATACATTTCCCTATAAGTCGTGGTTAAATCAATCAAGTACTATTTAAACTAATGTTCCAGAATACATTCTTATCACGCTGCGGCCAGGTTTCCTAATAAAAATAACACCGGAATTAAACAAGACAATTGAGAACTAAGATTACAACACGTAACTGACAGTAACTAAGTAAAGACACTAAAGATTTATATAAAATGCATAATTTTCATTATATTATAAATTTATAATTGTTCACAATTGTTTGTGTACTTCCATTTACACTGGACTGGGTTTTTATAATTTATCAAAAATTGGTTTTGCTATAGATTTAGCGTTGAATTTTGTCATTTTTTATGTTCAATATGCCAAATTCTACGCCTCGGTAGACAAACCATTTGCTGTTAGATTATAGAAACCGGCCATCAGAAACCAAGATCCGCTTTAGATTAAAATAAATAATTAGTTACATGCTTAAAAATGAGCCGTTTACTAGTTGGATCGTCTGCTGTCATATTCATACACTTTTTTGTTTACCCCTTTGAACAGTAAAGCAGTTTTGTATATTGGTTACTTGCTGTCATAGAAATAATCCTATATTTTACAAACTATTCAATGTTTCAATAAGGTACTGGAAGTCACTTTAAAGAGAACGACATACACGAGAACAGTTTCAAGACTACTTTTTAATTATTACTTTATGATACAAGTACAGCAAACTAAACTATTTATAGGACTTTTGCATGATAAAATTATAAGTGTGTTGTAATTTATTAATCATGTCAAATAATTATTACTGACTAATAGCAGTGACACAGTAGTTATAGATATTAGCAATCAAGTTACCACAATCCAAATCGATATTGCATTTTACGTCTAATAAATAATTACTGCCCATGTAAATAACAATATTGGGAAAGCAATTATTTTAAACGCAGTATAGATATAGATCACAAGCGCAACATACTTTCAGGAATCGCTGGCTCTTTTAGTACAGAATGCATTCCACATTTAGTTTAAATCTACAAAACTTTTTTATTATATCAGTAAGAATCAGTTTTTAACTGTCTGTTATTTACCTAGCTAACGACATCTAACAGACAAAACATTTCTGCATCCACACATTGACAAAACCGTAGTTAAGGTTTCATCTTGGCAAGCATGATGAAATTGTCCTTTGAAATATCATTTAAATTTAATTGTTTCTTCACCGAATTTTATTACGAATTAAAGTCTACTTAAAACTAATTGACGAATAGAAGAAAAATGCGGAAACAATCACGTATAAATACAGTACAACATTTCATTGACATTTTCGAGGGCACAAAACTTATTTATTTTACGTCTAATCAGCGTAAACTCAATCGGAGTCAAAACCATTTCCCAGGTAATATCTTATTTCGACAAGAGGTCTATATTTAGTTTACACGATTATTATAATTAACTGCAAATCTGTGTCTTAGTTTTAACAATTGAGAGTACCGAACCGCAAGATTTACTTCTAGTAGATTTAAACCAAATCGATTTAATATTTTAGAATTAAGCTATGAAATACTTGTAGTTTACTAATTAATGGTGGAACTTGCCTTTAAATTTCATCGACTTAACGCCGTCGTTTATGACGGCGCGTTGTGTCCTTAAAATGGATCGTCGTACATACTGGAGACTAGAATTTATTTACAATTATATCGCCTCCAAATAAAATATCATAGAATCTTTCGTAATTAAGATGTTTCTATCTTTTATGGTTTTTTATGGAGACAGGAATATATTCCGCGTTACACTATTTAATAAAATCATATCATCTTACTTTATCACATACAATCAGTTTATGCACATTCACCATATAACCAAATATCTTAACAAACTTATAGTTACCTACATACAGTTAGTCATTAACAAATATTTGTTTCATACATGTTGGCATTTAAAAAAAAAATAACCACACAATTTATGAATAAAAAAGAGGTAACAAAATATCCTAATTTAATGTATATAACTCGGATAACATTTCAACTCAGCTATTATTCTGCAGTCATATTTATATGTCTTATCAATAAACTAAAATAGAGAAATGCAACTCTACATAGACAAATTATGAGGGGGACAAGAAATCAGTGCAACATAAATTAAATCAAACATGACGTGACGAGAGTGCGTGTGTTGTATAAATTTAAGGCATTAAGAACACCGCAGTCCACTGAAGAGATCATCGTCACTATCTCCCTGTCACTCCCTCTGTGGGCCTAGCCGAGTGGCTTATCTATTCGAACGCAAACAAAACAAAAGTATGAAACTGACGTATGTTTTCTCTGTAATAAGTCAGTTTTGTATTTTATGTGTTCGATAGATTGGCCATTTGGCTAGGGGGGTGTTCCCAGATGTTTGGGGTCGACGTAGTACGTTTCTACTATTCAACGGTTAATCAATCCAAATCTATAATTCATATGATCATATCTTGATCATGTCTTCCATGCTGGCCTGGGAGCGAAAAAATGACTCATTCAAGGGGTGTTGTAAAAGTCGACCAAGGGAAATTGACCGGGGTAGACCAATAAGCACGTTGGGGTACCCTAATGGTGGTGGTCAAACCACCAACAACAGCATAACCAAAGAGTTGGTGTCATGGCATGTGACGTTAATAGAAGAGGAAACAGGGCAGGAAGAAGAACTTACAGCATGCATGTAGCATTATAGCAATGGAATGGTTGGTATTTTACATTAACTATTATTAGAAAAAAAAAACAAGATTTAGGTCGTTATTAAATGGGAAATCTAAGTTTTATTGTGATGGGAAATCTCAGTTTCAAATTATGATTTAATCGACAATTCTGGAGAATTACTAGATGTGAAATTTTAAAATGTAATCTTTGTACATAGTCTCCGTAAATATGCACCTGGTTACCTTTTCATTAGAAAGTTATGATCCTCTCATGGACATTTTTGTGGAATATTGGATATGACATATGAATATTTAGAGAGTTGGAAAATAAAACGCTGTATAATTTACAGCAAACATTGTTAGTAATATTTTAGATACTCCAATAACAAAAAAATCTACAATGCACTGCAGAGCTTTTTCATTCTGTCTTAAACTCATTGGCGGCAACACATCCGCACTTAAACCCTCTTAGTAATTCTTCTAAGATCAAAGATAACATTACATACAATTTACTTAAAGAAGAGTATCAAAGAACACCTTGTATAATAGTAAAAAATTAATTACAGACATAATTATGAACAATATCATTGCAGAACAGATTCTGATGGCGTATATATACCAGGTGACTTTTTTAACACTGCAAAAATTTTAGGAAATCGTTCAGACCATCAAACTGAACCAATTTTACTATGGGAGCAACTCCAAATTCACGAAAAAAATATCAGCTGTTTCATACAAAATGATAATAACTACTTGACCCAAATGTATGAAACAGCTGATATTTTTTTCGTGAATTTGGAGTTGCTCCTCCCATAGTGAAATTTGTTCAGATTGATGGTCTGAACGAATTCCAAAAATATTTGCAGTGATCAAAAAGTCACCTTGTATATTTGTGGCTCGTGTCTAATATAAACAGCTATTACCACCTTACAAAACGTGATTACATATAATTACTTACTAGAGATAAAACAGGTTATCCAGAAATTAACATGGGCCGACGATTCTGACATACTCTTAGACAGTGTAAAATATGAGTACAGTTTAGTTTTCAATAAGTCAGATTTAAAGTACATTTGGTGTACTTTAAAACTATACCCTCCGAGCCCCAGTTTCAATATTCTATCAGTAGTAAGACTACCACAGTATGGTAAAACTGTATTTTTTGTAGCAGCATAGGTGGCACCATCATATTGTTTATGTTAATTAATACAAATTAAAGACACTATGTTATAAAAGCTGTTTGTTGCACAGAAAGATTTTAGTAATTTTCTAAGGTCCATTTTGTAATTTGTTAATAGTACAAATTTTTATAATAAAGTAACTAACAGTGACCACAATAATGGCAATAATGAAGTTTTGGTCACATTTAAAGACTGACACAAAACCCGTCTAAAATTAAATATATTAAGGCAGGTAACTTTTTCATACACAAAGCGTTTCTATTGCTGTCTTTGAAACGTTCATTAGCAAAAACAATATGAAAGCAGACCTTACGCGCTCGCTCCCTCTAATCAAAATTTTCTAGGCAAAACTTTAGTAGCCTTAATTCCTATATGCAGATAGAGTATCGATGCCGACAAAAATTAAATCAAGACCCCTGTACTCTTATTGTGAATGGATAACCTGGCAAAAATATGAATTCACGATTTTGATTTCTCTTATAAATTAATATTAAGACTACAAGTCTACCGATATTTTTTATAATACAGGAAATGCCACTTGAGACTTGTTAATCTTGATATTAATTCAATATTACGATTATTATATTTTTGTTATGAACACGTTTTAATGCATTATGCAGTATAAAGGCTGAACTGGCAGTACATATTATATCAACATATGGAGGCTGCTAATCTGGTTTGGCATGCAGCAAATAGGTAATTTTTCTATAAATGCTACAATCATTGAAGACTTGACTATGGAAAGTATAGTTAACATTAACTAAATGTCATTATAATTATTATAGTCCGTATTCTATCTACATGCACTCCAAGGAGAATAAAAGACCTGGGTCAATGGTGCCTAGGATAGTGATGACCATTACTGTACCTGAAATCAATAAGTATTCGAGTCAACATGGCGTCTTGTCATCTGTAATCCACAAACATAATGACAGAGATAAAGGGAACAGATTTACAAGATGTCACGCCTATATCCCCGAAGGGGTAGGCAGAGGTGAACTGGCTCCCACGTTCCGCCAAGTAATAGCTATGTCCCATGTAATATGGGACGAGCCTATTGCCATTTATCGGGCACAAAAGTCGCAGTACATTGCTAGGTGGTATAAGAGGAACGTGTGTATAACCCCAGCAGGAAATGTTAGCTAGAATGAATTGAGTTGAATGAATTAATAGTGCGCAGTTTGCTATGAATTGGCAAGTTTGCAACACTCTCTAACCTCTGTAGCCATTCTTCTAATCTGGATCTTTAGGCCATTCTCCACTACCAGCACAATGTCATCCGCAAAAAGCACTCACCAAGGAGATTCCTCTTGTATATCCGACGTCAGGGCGTCCAATATTAACAAGAAGAGGTACGGGCTCAGAGCCCAACCTTGGTGCAAGGCGACTGTTACATTGAAGCTAGTAGTAGTACCAGCAGTAGAGCGGACTTGGGTACTACATCTGCTGTACATAACTCGGATCAACTCCACATACTTCCCAGGCACGCCTTTCTCCTTCAGGGCCCACCACAAAACCTTACGGGGTACGCGGTCGTATGCCTTTTCGAGGTCTATAAAAACCATGTGCAAGTTTTTATATGCACGTCTGTACTTCTTGCATAGTTGGCGAATTGCGAAAATGGCATCTGTTGTTCCCCGACCAGGCATAAACCCGTACTGGTTTTGTGACACTTCAGTCTCCTCTTTCAGTCTTCGTTCAATTACTTTTTCCCATGCTTTCATACTATGTGACATTAGCTTTATTCCCCGATAGTTGTTACATTCAAGGACATCGCCCTTATTTTTAAAGATGGGTACCAAAGTGCTGGTACACCATTCATGGGGTAGCTCTTCTTCCTGTAACAACTTATTGAAGAATAAAGCTAACTATTTCCATCCATCCACTTTTAATAACTTCCATACCTCTACAGGTATATCATCTTTCCGCGGTCGGTCAAGCGGCATTCCCATTCTTCATTCCATTTATAACATCTTTCACTTCATTCACTGTAATCTCTTTCATTAATCCTAGATTTATTGGCTTTTCAGCTAACACACCATCCCAATCGTTTTCAACCTTTCAAAATATCCCTTCCATCTTTCTCTTATTTTTCTATCACCTGACAGAACCTCTCCTTCTTCATATTTTATACATTTAATTTTTGATACATCCTCCGTCATTCTTTCACTTGCCTTGGCGGGTCGATATAGATTTTTTGGCCAGCTGGTGTATACAAGGCATCATACAAAGTACCCTGGGCTGATGCTCTTGCAAAGGCGACGGCCTTTTTGGCTTTTTTCTTAATTCACCATACTCCAACGTCTTTATTTCTTTCATGCTAACATTCCCATCATCAATACTCTGTCTTTAATATATAATTGGACTAAATTAAAATACCTGTTAAATCGTTTGTTGTACTTATTGTTGTGATGCTTGTTGAAGTGGTGAGGGGGTCGGCGATCACTGCGGTATTTGAAATTACCACCCCAGTGTGGCTTGTTCTGCTTCTCCTGTTGAAAATTATCAACAGTTCACACACAGTAATAATATGCATGTTTACATATTAGATATCCTTTTTTTTATTTTTCTATAGACTGACGTTTGTCTTTAAGCTCAAAACATAATGCCATACTGTTTGTAGGTACGTGAAAAATCATTGTAATATGCATTATTTTTTAAACAGTATGACAAAAAAACAAGAACTGTAACTGGAGTGAAGTCAACTGTAATATTTTTAATACTCATTCCTTTTTTTAATATTATTTATTACTAAATAAACTAAGACATATTTAGACTTAGAATTAGAAAGACGATCTGTAAGTGGGTCCAAATCATCATCATCTTTTTGTATGGTTTTATCTATCTCAATATTCATTTTATGATTATTACATTACATTTGTATAGAGAAGAAGAAGAGAAGAAGAATATAATATAACAATTATTATTGTAAAAATCTTACTTGAAAAGGATTATATCCATTCCTGTTGTTGTTGAACCTATTGTAGTTGTGAAACTTTTTGACTTTTTTGTTGCGCCCCCGATCCATTTCATCAACTGCATCCGAGGCGCGTTTACGTTCGTCCCGTTTTTCTTCAAACACCTAATATTTAAATTGAAACCATAAAATATAAATATACATTTGCTAAATATACTTACTGCCGCACTCAGAGACGTCAAATAACGTTAATGAGTACTCAATGTCAAAAAATTACAGTTCAAAACTATTCACTATCCTTGCCAGGTCTATGGTCCAAATTTAAATGATTTTTTTGACATTAAGTACTCATCAAAGTTAATTGACGTCTCTGAGTGCGGCAGTAAAACTCGTATGTCATTTAAGATACATGTTTTGATATGTACAAAAGGAAAACTTTTAAATGTCTTTTTGCCTAATAGCTTATTTGCATAATTTAGGAAAAGTATCTAATAATGACGTGTGGTGACGGCAGAGTAGAATACAATTTTCTCCACCCCAAATCTCTCCCGTGGGTGTCGTACAAGGCGACTAAGGATAAATCAGTGATGAGGAATGGACAGCAGCGTTCCTCTTATACCCTCTAGCAATAGTACTGCGACTTTTGTGCCCGATGAATGGCAATAGGCTCGCCACCTATTACATGGGATCTGACATAATTGGCGAAACGTGGGTGCTAGTTCACCTCTGCCTACCCCTTCGGGGATATAGTCGTGATTTATATATGTATGTATCTAATAATAATAATAATATAAAAAGTGTATAATTACCTGTCGCGATAATACGCTATGAGTCCCACTCCACGATGACACAGGAGCTCCATAGCCACGATGTGAAAACGTATTAAGTTGTCTCGCCGCCTCACCGGGCAGAAGATTGGTTACTGGTGCCGGTGCAGAGACTGGCGGCGGTCGCGGGGCCGCCACCGTCGCGACAGCCGCTCCCGCTGACTCATTGTGCTCACTGAGTGGTGACATGCTGCTCACACTCGTATTAGGACTCTCCTCGTTTTCTAATCTCTCCTCTTTCGCTTTTACCCTGTAAGTGTACATAATGTATGGGTTACAGAGAGTAAAAATTATTGTCCTGATTAATATTTCAATTCTTATTCATTCATATTCGGAACTTTTTCTAATTTTGTAATCATTGTTCTAACATGTAGGTACATAATGTTCAAATAGAAATCAAAATTATGGTTTTTACACACTAAAAAGCGTTCATTAGGCATATTAAAAAGCACAAACATTTTGTTAACACTTATTTATCAACCAATATCTATAATGCAATTTCTTAATCTACTTATTTTGGGGTATACAAGTGTGAGTGTAAAAATATTAATAAAGCAAATGGCAATAATCACTACTGCCCACTATGTCCACACTTACTTCTTGTTAGTGACTCCATTCAAGCTGGGACTAAGAAGAGGACCACTATTTTCATTGGAAACTGTCCAGGCATGATGCATTCCTTTTGTTGTTACAACCAAGCCTTGGGGTGAGTCACACCTACTTGGTTTTGCCTTGCAGTTCAGACTACATAGTGATTTGTCTTCTGGTAATCTGTCAGATCGCTCATCACCACTAGATTCTGAATCATAAGGTACAAGTCTCGACCCTGAACACCCGTTTCGCTGGGAGGTCCCTGAACAATCACTTCTATTCATTTGTTCTTCCAATTTCTCCAATGGAGATTTTGGTGCTTTGACTAGCTTACTTGTTGAAGCAGTTTTTTCGGGAGTCTTGATGTTATTGCAAGCCTTTGGCCTGAGATCAGAATCACTTTTGGAAAGTTTTGGCTTGGTTTGACATTCATCACCATTTTGTCTCTTAATAACAAAACTTACTTTCTTATCTTCATCTGTTTTTAATTGCGGTTTGTCTAAGCCATTTAATATTTTAGGTAGGGAACTCATTTTCTGTACTTCTCCATTTTGTTTAACTACCCAAGGCTCAGAATTTGTGTTTAATTCAGATACTTTACTTAGGGTACTATTTAATATTATAGGTTTATTTTCTTGTTTATGTGTCTCAATTGAGGTACTATTACAATTCAGAGGTTTCCTTTCATCATTTCTATAAAAGGATACTTTGAGCGGAGTTTTCTCCTTGCTAATACTTTCTGGCAATTGTGGGCCATACACTGCACTGGAAGTTGATGCTGTGGGCACTCCACAATCTTCAACTGTGTTATCTTTTTCGTAAAACATAATATATGCATTAGTGCTCAATACAGCTGCAAGAGGCAAGGGACGCACATAGCTGTCATCAAACTGATAATAGTTACTATTTGGAGCTTGTCCTATAGCAGTATAATGGCCACAATTTTGAGATGGTCCAAGATGTGTCACAAGGCTTACCAATTTATATGACTGGAAAGTAATGTATTATTATGTATAAAATTAATAGTTAAAAATATGTTACATTTTAGTTCAAATTATTCATACTCACCAACTGTTGATTACTATTCTTGTTGTAAATATATTTATTAAGAGACAGTTTCTTACGAAATTGAACATGTTTTGACAATTTTCCACCAGTTAGTGAAAACCTTTTTAAGGCAATACATAAAACCATAGGGGCACGTTCTATAAAGAATTGTTTCGTAGCAGAAACCTGAAAATAATATTAACCAATAAAATAATATTAATCTAATAAATTATTTTTTCATTAAATTTGATACAACTAACTTAACAAAGCTAACTTATAGTATATTAACTAAGATTAATTTACCTTTTTATTGCATGCTTCACATCTGTATCCTAAATCTTCTAATCTTTCCCTTGTGAAGAATGAATCTAATGCTTCATCGATAGTTGAATGTTTCCTAATATCTAATAACAAGTCCTGAAATATGGAATAAATTGGTTATGATTAACTTTTGCACTTGGATAGTGCATCAAAATAATCATCCAAATAATTGTCCAGTCAATACTTTCAAATATAATATATTAATGGGTAGTATGATTATATTAAATTCTGGTGATATATAAGAAATCAAGCAATCTTCTATATATATAAAATTGAATTGCTGTGTGTTTGCCTTGCTAAAACTCGAGAACGGCTTGGTCGATTTAGCTGATTTTGGTTTTGAAATAATTGTCTTGGGCTAGGCAAGGCAGGAAAGGTGAGAAAAGATGGAAAAATTGCAATGAAAATAGTAAAAAATAAAATTCATTTTCCCATATAAACTGCTTTTCTATAAAACATTTCACTAACCATGGCAACCAAACCGTAACCTTGGCTACGGGATAATTTATATAGCATAACAACATATGCTGGGTCAGCGAGTATAGTATAAATGTAAGATGTATGTCATATATGTACCCAAATAGTGGTTTCTATTTCTGTTCTTATAATAAAGTTTGATAAATACCTGAAAATGCTGATAAGTCGTAGAAAGGTGATGACATGCGAGGCACCTTACAGTTGACCGCAAATAACCACCCAAAATCTGGTTCAATGGTGTGGTTTCCTTGCTGTACTGGTCTAGTTTGTCAGAGTTCACAAAACGAGACAAGTAACACTTTTCCATTGCTTCAACCAAGTACCTACAAATGAGAATTTATTATACCATAAAAACCAAAACTTTTATTTAATTTCTTTTCTTATTATTTACATTACTTCTTACTATAGTGTATGAGCTCTCTGTGCAGGACAGGCTACTAATACTTTGATGTATTGTATAATATTATTTTAAATTTGAAACAAGAGGCTAAATAAAAAGTTACTGTTTGTAGTAGATACCTCAAGAATTCATGTGCATCTTCTTGTCTGCCAGGTGTCAAATGCCTACAAATCAGGCGTAGCTTTGAGTACACTTGCCAAGGCTTTATTGGGGCACCTCCACTCTTTTGTGTAGCCATTAGAGTAGCACGCATTCCACATATGACACATGCCTCTGGAATATCATAAAAAAATAATTATAATAAAATAAATAAGATCTTATTATCATAAGAAACAGACTGACCAGTTTTGTTGAATGGTCAAATCCCTGGCTTTGGTCAAGAGGTCCCAGGTTCAAATCCTGGTAAGGGCAAATATTTGTGTGAAGAAAACAGATGTTTTTTCTCAAGTCAAGGTATTGACAGACAATTTTTAATAGACAGATATGCTTAAGCTACTTATTTTGGGCTAGGGTATGTGTGAGTGTAAGAAATATCAATTAGATAAGAAAATAAAACTAACATTTTCACATCATAATAATAGGGACAGGCATTGTCTTATAAATAAAGTTTAAATGCCTATTGTGATGAATAAAATTACCTTGTTGATTACACTTGTCAGCATGGCTCGCTTCAGAAACAATCCAGTTAGCAAAGGCAGGTACATGGTATAAAGCTTGTAAAGTAGAATTTAAGTAGCAGGTATTGCCCACATTTTGCATACCCGCTCCAGCTGCCCATGCATTTTGCCATCCCAATTGCACTTTTTCAACAGCAAATAATAGTCTTTTGGGTTTTGGTAAACCATCTTCAGTGGTTTTAATAATATCTGTAAATAATTATCAATGAGGAACATTATGCGTGTCTCATATGAATACTACAAAATAATAATTATTTAAATTAATTAAGCAATATAAACATTATTTGTTTAATTCATTATTATTGAACGTAAATGAAAATATAACCTCTAAATCTAGTGTGTTACCTCATTTGACGGAAACCAACACTATACGTAGTTTAGGTAAATAATAAATGCGAATAGTAGTATTACCTTGTATTTGATTAGAAGTTGTCCCATCCTTTTTTAAAACCTTAGTGTCAAGCACAGGTTTTTTAGGTCGTATTACCACGTATTTAGATTTTAATCCATCGAGTACATTGCTTTGATAATCTCCTGACTCTTCAAAGTCTATTTTTGTTAATAGAACTCCTTTTGCTGATGAATATATTCTGTTATCTAGCAATGAAGTATTTTGTGAGTCGTCTGCAGTAAGTGATAAACGCAATGCGTTTGATACTGGATCACAAATGGAAGCGGGCATTTTTACCTCCAAAACTGCACGATCACTACATCAAATCATAGCATTACACATTGTCAAATTTCAAAGAACACTTTACAGCACATTTGCAATAAATATTATGCTGCAGTAGTTGCGGCAAAATCACATGTAGTCTCAAAATAAATTTTAACAAGATTTTTAAAATCAAGCCCCATTTACACGGCAACTCGTTCACACGATCACACCAAAGAGTATATAATACACTACGTTTAGATCACACGACGGTCTGACCATAGATAATTAAAAATTTTTTCTTCTTCTTTTTTTTAATTCTCCCTATAATTTAGGGAAAGCAAATAGTCTAGCCCATACAGCCATGTCTTTAGTGTATATTTTATCTGTAGTCTTATGAAATAATGAGTGGGTGAAATGTATGAATTAAATGAATTTACTATGGAGTGCTTGGCGCGAGTCAAATGGTAACAGAGTTCATGACGGTGACCGATAAGTTGATGAAAACCACTATACAATTCTCAACGTCAAACACGACATAACACTTTTATTTCAATGATTCTTCATAATTGAACATCAACACGGATCCTTAAGCATCAAAATAACACAACTTTTACTACACAAATTCCACTCTGAAACAATTTTTGAATGATTGAATTAAAAATGTGACTGACGCCATTGAAAGCCCGCCAAGAACTCCCTTTTTTTTTAATTCTCCCTATATTTTATCGAAGGCAAAAGGTCTAGCCCATACAGCCAAGTCTTTAGTGTTTATTTTATTTGTAGTCTTATGAAATAATGAGTGGGTGAAATATATGATTCTGCATAATTGCACATCAACACGAATGCTTGTGCATCGAAATAACACCACTTTCACTGCGCAAAATCCCCATTGTAACAATTTTTGAATAATCGAAAATAAATCCGACTGACACCATGAAACGCGCCAAACACTCCCTCTAAACACTCTCTAAATTAATTTTATAATAGGGTCAATTCTGACATGATTCTCTAAACTTAAAACTAAATTTAATATCAGTCTCTCCTCTTCTTTCTGTATTAAGAATGAAAGAGAAACACTGTTGTCAAATTAATCTTAGGTTTAGAGAACCATTGTCAGAATCGACCCTATTGTCTTTTCCCATTTGGGATGGCAGTGGGATCTGCTCTATGGAATGTTCGCTAGTTTGGCCAAAGAGAATACAATACGAGTTCGGCGACATCATGAAACTATTGACTGTTGGGTTTGTTGGTTAACATAGACACTAAAAACACAAAATTATCCTACAGTAAAAATATAAATAAATATTTATGTAATGTAGGTACTGGTAGGTAGGAAGGTATATACAAATTAATCGAATCAAAAACCCCACCAAAACAGATTTTTTTAGGTATTTTGGCTTGGTATCTAATACTTTTCAGCTATATTTTCATTTGAAAATGTCCATTCATAATTTTAATATTAAAATCGTGTGATGGCAGCTGCCACTGCGCTATCTCTCCCTATATTCTTCCATCCATAGGGAACAACTTGGCTCTATAAACTTATGTCATTTGTCAAAGTCAGCAAAAAAAAGTAACCTACTCTTACTCTCCTCGAATGAAAAAATCAAGATCGTAAAACTATAAAATTTTGATCAAAATATAATTCCAAGTTTAATTACAACACAACTATCGAAAATATCGCATGTAAATGCAATAATTTCATAAACGAATACATAAGTCGTTGTACACTCGCCGGTGTAATTGTGGTCATGGCGAATCCGTCATCAGGCGTTGGTACGATATTATTTTAGATTTGCGTATCTTTTTTTTGTAATTCGTTCAATTCACTATCAACTATTCTGATTAGTAACCAAAAATAATTGATTTTTGTTTCGTTCTCTTTATTAGTTGTTCCGCGAAACTTTCGCCTCCTCGAGGAGCTTGAACAAGGACAAAAAGGAGTTGGTGATGGCACCATTTCTTGGGGTCTGGAAAGTGATGATGATATGACTTTAACTCACTGGACAGGCATGATAATTGGCCCCCCTAGGGTAAAGGTTTTTTTCCTGTGTATATAAAATTTTGCTCCTGTTTACTGTAATTTTTATACTTTCCTTTATTTCAGACACCATATGAAAATAGAATGTACTCTCTTAAAGTTGAATGTGGTACGCGGTATCCTGATGAACCTCCAACTGCTAGATTTATTTCTAGAATCAACATGAACTGTGTAAACAGTCAAACAGGACTTGTAAGTAATATAATTTTTAATTATAGTTTCGTGTATTTTTTTTCATGACAATCAAAAATATGTCAACAAGTTAAAAATGGCACGTTATTAATGATTTTTCAGCATGCTATAATTAATTAATTTGTAAATCAATCACACTGGTTTATCCATATTACTCTATGTCCCTACCTATATATTAAGGGCTGGACATATCTATTGGTTACAATAAACCCATTATTCATAAGTATATAGGAATATTCCTGTTCATTCCTGATGTAGTTACAACCATTTGTATGGTATCCCACATGGTACTATATTATTCACCCCCAAATACTGAAACGCTACTAGAAGTTCGAGTCCGGCTTAACATAGTGTTGTCAAAATGGATGTTTATCTATAAAAAATCTGAGAGGTATTTTATGGTTAACTTTATAAGCAGTGCTCAAAATTTGGGTAGTTTTTTAGTATTTGGAGGTATCACTCTTGGTAACTTGTTCACTTATCATAAGGGTATATTTATGTAGTATATGGTAGCCTAAGGTTTCAAATAAAAAAGGTCTACCTGTAATCAGATGTGTATCTGCAGAGTTACAATTTTAACTACCTGGTGCATTACTTATATAATGTTCAAATAAAGAAATAATATTTCTTATGTTATAAATCTTTCTAAGTTATAAATTAACAAACATAAATCTACAATAAATACTATAATTTCATATACATCAAACATTACTTGTAATTTTAAACTTATTGATAAATAATATTATACCCTCACCTCATTATAAACTTTATACAAAAAAAAGAGTTGCTTTATATCTGAATATTAAAAATAACAAATCATATTTTATCGCATTTTATCAACAATAAATAATTATACAATTGGGTGATTTAGCATGTCTCTCCAGAAATTATAATATTTTTGGGGTATATTCTCACTATAATTGGTGGTTCTAATTCCATTCTGACATATGTCCCCCTTTATTTTATTTGGAGGTTATAATTTCATCAATTTAAGTTAATAACTGAAGGTCTTTGTTATAGGTTGACAACAGACAAGTTCCTATTCTCGCCAGATGGCAACGTGACTACACTATCAAAACAGTTTTGCAGGAACTTAGGCGTCTTATGACTCTGAAGGAGAACATGAAACTGTCTCAGCCACCCGAGGGAAGCACTTTTTAGTTTTCTTGCTGATAATATGTCTTAACCAAGACCCAATCTACTCTGATTTTGCTAATTGTGAGTTTCCTCATGTATTGTGTGATTAGCTCCATAGAAATTCTACATCCTTAAAATGAATTTACTTGTTGTATAATGCATTTATGGAACCTATGGTTAGGCTAATAATAATTATTATTTTTATTAATATTTTGGTCATGGTAGATTGGGTAAGTTTATATTTTGTAAGTCCTTAAAACAGCTCTATTACCCGCAGGGTAACACCCTCTTATTTATCATACTACATAAATTATTGTGGCCTTTTAAAAGTTAAACTTGCTTTTGGTAACAATAAGGCTAGTTTTACTCACATCTTATTTGTGTTTTATGCCAATATTTATAAACAACTTGGATATTAATAATCAAATATGCATAGATAAATTAAATCTGGGTAGTATGTAAATATTGGCTTATCTTTTAAAAACTTGTTTTCATTTACACTGTAGCTGAATTTGAAAATATCTTCATTGGTTAATTTGTGATTTTATAAAATTTGCTTAAATATCTTTTCCTTATAGTTGATCAATTGTATAATATTTTAGGAAATTTTTATTTCTTAGGCGCATAAGATTAAAGTACTACTGGTTCATAAATTATGCTTTGCTATATTTAAAATCTTTAAATCTCAATGGACAAGGCATAAATCACAATAATTGGCAGATGTCATAACAGCATCTATATTATATATCTGATGTGATATCTACCAATTAAAGTAAAATAACTCACCTTCTAAAGCTAGCTCCTCTTAACTATAATGCGTGAATTTATTGTTACAAACCAAATGCTAAGTCAAATATTTCATAGCATTAATATTTTTACCAATGTATAACTAGCAAAGGTGAATAAATCAAATAATACTGTCAACTGGTTTTTTATTACTTACATTAAAATAGTAGGGATGTAGGCAAATTTATTATGGAATGTAATTTTGTAAGGTCTTGGTTAGGTATTCAACTGGGTTGGAATGATAAAATTTAAAAATATTTCAAAACTGCAAACAATTTGCAGTCTCAATCATTTTTATACGAAGGTGATTAAAGTAAATTTTATAATTTTATTCATAGTTTATGTAAATACATACATACATACATAAATCACGCCTATATCCCCGAAGGGGTAGGCAGAGGTGAACTACCACCCGTTTCGCCAATTATGTTTGGTCCCATGTAATAGGTGCGAGCCTATCGCCATAGATCGGGCACAAAAGTCGCAGTACATTGCTATCGCTAGGTGGTATTAGAGGAACGCTGCTGCTCATTCCTCATCATTGATTTATCCTTAGTCACCTTGTACGACACCCACGGGAGAGATTTGGGGTGGTGACAATTGTATTCTACTCTGCCGTCACCACACGGCATATAGTTTATGTAAGATTTACTATATTCATATTAGGATCCCTCTCATCTCCCATGCAAAGTTTTTAAGCATTATAATAGGGATGATGATGATGACATTGACGAAGAATCACATGAAATAATGATTTACATTATTATTTTAAGAAAATCACTTGTTTTCAGATTATATATGGGATTGATATTTATTTTATAAAAATCTTAGTAATGCACCATATTTGGGCAAACGCCGCCTGACGTCACGATTTCGTAACACCGTTTTGACCTTTGCTAATCAAAATCACAAAATAATAAATTTATGTTTCGGTTCTGTTGCTAGGTCAAACAAAGTCCATGGTTTGACCTAGCAACAGATCAGAAACGCACAGAAAATGAACAAGCTTGACTCAAGCTGATTGACCGTCTCGGAAGCCCATAAAACTATTGAAACTGTCACCTGGTTACGAAATCGTGACGTCACACAGACGCATTGCTATTTTGGCGGAAATTTAAAATTGCATCGAAACATGTCTATTAGATTGCTAGCTGGTATAAATATGAATAGAACGCTGCTGCCCATTCCTAATCACTGTTTTAACCTATCGCCTTGTACTACACCCTTCTTCTCCCTGCCCTGTTCCCAGTCCTATCTGGGGTTGGAGCAGTATGTTTCCTCTTCCTTTCATATCGGTCAGACGTCATCAAGACATCCACTCTTTTTTGATTCATATCATCCATCACACCGTAAATGTGCTAGTGATGAATGAATGTATAGAAAAGAGACGGAGAGGACCATGTCGAGAGACCGATGAACGGAGAGTGATTGGAATGACCCAATGTTTTATACAGCCGGCCGCCTACCTGACACCAACCCTCTTTGGGTATGCTGTTGTTGGTTGTTTGCCCTCCACCATTCGGGTGCCCCAAGGTGCTTATTGGTGTTCACCGGACAATCTCACCCGCGGGATAGATAGGGGTGGTGACTATTGTAGGTACATCTGCTGTGCCCTCACCACACGGCGCATTTTTTTTTATAAATTTGTCTTCACGGTGAAATTAGTTTTAACAAAATTTCCTGTTTTCTTAGTAATAAGGCCCGAGTTCACCAACACGAAAATAAAGCGATTAAAAGATGAGCGCCAGTTTTTGACAGTTCAATGTATGGAAGTGAAAGTTGGGTATGGGAGAAGAAGCATGAAAGTAGAATAAATGCAGTAGGAATGAGAGCGTTAAGGAGCATGGCTGGGGTTAGGCTGTGCGATCGATTGTATAACAGTGTGATAAGAGGAAGGTGTGGTTTGAAAGAAGATGTAATGACAAGGATTGAGAAAGGGATGCTCGCATGGTTTGGTCACCTCGAAAGAATGGATGAAAGAATGACAAAAAGGATATACATGGCGAAAGTGAATGGAGAAATGGAAAAGGGAAGGCCTAGGCGGATCTTTCATAATCAAATTGAAAGTCTATTAAAAAGGGCCAGGTCAAGAGTACCCGAAACCGACGGGCATGCATGAAGAGATTGATGAGATTGGATGAAGCGAAAGAAGTATGTAAGGATTGCGTAGCAAGTGGAAAGAAGTGATCTCTGCCTACCCCTGTGGGAGAACGGCGTGACATATGTATGTATGATCTATACGGCTCGTGTTCACCAACAGATAAACAGGCAATTATTATTTAACCGTCGGACTTTGACATGTTATCGTATGGAAGTACTGTCAAAAATGCCGATTTACGTGTTGGTGAACTCGGGCCCTCACCAACACGTAAAACAAAATTAAATCAGAGATTCCCAATTTTTTTTTCTCATAGACCACTTTCAATGGGTTAAATAATAATCGACTGTTTACGTGTTGGTGAACTCGGGCCCAAGTGAAAAATAGCTCACTAAATTAATAATAGATATCACTAAAATTATTGAGAAATTAGGGAGGAGCTCGCTAGCGCAGTGGCATAGCGCGCTTGGCCTGCGATTGCGTAAACTAAGCAATGTTCGCTAAGGCCGGTCATTGGATGGGTGACCAAAAATGTATTATCTCAAGTTCCTCCGTGCTTCGAAAGGCACGTCAAGCCGTTGGTCCCGGCTGCATCTGCAGACGTTAATACCCACCAACCCGCACTGGGCCAGCGTGGTGGGTTATGGCCCAATCTCCCTATACTCTTCCATCCACAGGGAAGGTCCGTACCCCAGCAGTGGGGACATTAAAGGGCTGGTCATGATGATGACTAAAATTATTATACACATTAATTTGATTGTATAGGCCAGAGACTCTGGGCGGCCAAGTAGCCTTGTCGTCGGTTTTAGTCTTGTTCATGAAAATCAAATCAGTCAAACTAAACACCTGACCTGTTTGTATTTATTCATTACATTAGAGCGTAAACACATGCTGACAGAAAGAGACGAAGGACAGAAGCCCCTACGCACGCGGATCTACGAATTTGGTTATAAACTGTATCTCGCACACGAAGCTACTCAAGTTGCAAAGTATCAGTGAATTCTGTTATTTCTGCTGCCAAATAAACACGTGCTAAGGGCCTAGCTAGGGAGAATATTGAAAAAAAAAAGTCGAGTGGTTCGAGCAAAGATGACGATGTTCGTCATTGTACTATTAACAGACACCCAAGGAATCGTCGCAGATTTTGGATTCACATATATATTGTTACTGGAATACTTAATGTAATCGAGTTTCTTTCGAAGGTTTTTGAATTATTGGGATTTGACGTTAGGCAGGTCTCCGGCTATAAAATTGTAGCTCATTAGTAGAGCAGGCAGGCCGCACAACTTAAAAAACCTTGAGTAGAAGATTATGTATTGGAATGTCATTCATCTCACTCTCTTCGTTCATCTGTCTCTCTGCATAGCTATCTTCTATTACTTTTCAGTTCCATCATTCTTCACTAGCACCTTTTTGGTGTGATGGATGATAATGAATCAAAAAAGAGTGGATAGCCTGATGTCGTCTGACCGAGTTTGATGTATTAAAGCAGGGAGATGATGATGATTGTCTTAAATAAAATTTGAAAGTAGGTAAGTAACACCTTTTCGTACATTTATTTGAGACAAACATTTCGAGAACATTAAAACCAAAACTATGAATAATATGGTTACTACCCATATATTTATTAATCTGTTTACAAATTAGATTCTTTGATACAACATACATTAAATTTTATAAATTAATTTTACATGCAATACTGGAAAATTATAAGTTCTACATTGAATTTTGCAAGTTGGCAAGAGTCAAAGTCTAGAGATACAAATTCAAAATAATACATATTATAATAAATTGCATTATATATATCATTTAATTTTTTTTATTCACTGACTAAAGAGCTACTACAGGGTATGGACATTTTGCAGAAGCTTAATTTATATGCCAAATACAGATGGCCACCAGGTACACAGTTATTAGAATATCAGTAAAATGCTCTAAGCTATTCGCTATAGACAGATAATGTACTTCAATCATACAAATTCATTATAAAATGTACAAATTACAAAGCTCTCATTTAGATAGTCATTAAAACGCAGATACTAAAAATAATTCGATAGATATTCTTGAATTGTTGTAAATAGTAGTATTAAAGAAATAATTTCAACATACAATTGTTTTTAATTATAACATAAACGTGCTGGTATTACATCTTTATAGTTTCAGACAAAATAATAAATTTTGGTATAATATTTGCTACTTATTTATCTAATATGAATAAACATACACACACCGCTCTGCAATTACCTACTCTTGTATTTCTACAACATAAACTCCCAAATAAATATTTGTTCAAATATTATTGATAGTATATTGTTCGGTACATGTACATACTAGTATTATAATTTTACTAAATAAAAACTTGCGTGCAACATAATCGACTGTTACACATACCTAAAATATCTCGACTCTCGAATTTAAATATTATTATTTTTCTTCAATAGCACTCTCTTTAATAAGATTTGTACGGTTCCATTATTGCTTGTAATTATATTATGAGTATTTATAAAATATACAAAAACGCATGTTCTTCGATTTAATATTATTGTTGTATATTTAAACTGTTATAGAAACATGAAATCATGCATGTATTTAATTTTTGTTTTAACATTGATTGGACGTGGGTAGTCAATCACTTGTATAATAAATTTATAACAATTGTAATAAATACAACACAGTGTCTAATTTTAGTAATCTCAAAAGTAAAACTTCAAAAACTTTAGTGAACAATCAAATTTAATTGACAAATACCCGATGGTATTGTGACAAAATATTTAGAAGGTATTGGTCATATAATATTAGGTATACAGAATAATATAACTATCCTCAATTACACTCACCGATAAAATTCATTAAATATTGCTTTAAGAAAGTTTATTTGTACTCCAGGATCGATTTGGAAGTTGCTATTTTTATAGTCATTAATTATTTTCTAGCAACTGATTCACTCAATAATGAAGTTGATCGTAATGTGCATGTGATCCCAAGGTACAAAATTATGTATAGTTATAAAAGAAGTCAAAACAATTTCGAATAATCATGTAGTTAAGTACATACGAAAATCGAAACCCCTTTTAATGGATAATGATTTATGTAAAAAATAATTAAAAAGAAAAGAATATTAAACAATCTTTTTTATAAATTCATTAACAGAAATGTTTGCATGCGGTTTTAACAAAAAAAAACAAAAAACTCTGTAACACTCTATACTTAGTTTTATTTTCGTAATAGTAGACACTGATATGTTCAATAAAAATGAGAACATTTAAAATTGTGCCTAATTTGAGCCATTACGCAAAAATAACAAGAATTATGAAAATGTTCTAAAATTGAATAATGAAGACATCAAATTGTCACCCACAAACAGCCCTTAACAGCCCGTTCCAAATAACCGTCTTTCAAAATGGCTGCCTAATATAGTTGTTCATTAATATTTCTGCCTTCTTTGTCTCTTGCATAATATTGTTAATGGTTTATGGTGAATTTACTTAAAGCTACTATCGCTCATGCTCAAATATTAACATAGATAAGTTACTGTTTATAATCGAACGAACAAACAAGGTTTGGCTATCAGTAATACACCTTTTGCAAATACATATATCCTCTACGTTTCAATCTGATCATCAACACCAGCCTTTTAATTTTTTAATGAATGTATAGAAAAGTGATGAAAATGACCATGTCGAGAGACCAATGAACACAGAGAGTTATTGGTATGACAACATTCTAACCCATATTAGTGCTCATAAGCTTAGCTAAGGTTTTACAGCTGCTTGCCAACCCTCTTTGGGTAGCTAAAAGAGTGACGGAAATAAATATTAATTGATCTCGAATAAGGGAAAGGCCAAAGAAGAGATTAATGGGATTTAGCGGCATGAATAAAGCCGTGTGGTGACGGCAGATCAGAATACAATTGTCACCACCCCCATTACTCCCGTGGATATAGTACAAGGTTTGAGGTAAGGGTTTGAACAGCAATGAGCAATGGGTAGCAGCGTTCCTCTTACCGATATATAGCAATAGGCTTGCCATCTATTATTACATGGGACCTGACCTCGTTGGCGACACGTGGGTGTTAATTCAACTCTGCCTATCCCTTCGGGGATATAGGCGTGATTTATATAATGTATGTATGTTTAAGGTGCTGAGTGTTAATAATGATGTGGTAGGAAAGAGTGGGGAACAAGGACATACAAAGCCGACCCCCAATAAGGTGGGGCAATGTGTCAGGCTGAAATGTCACCCAGATTCAAATGGACGGAAACGATCAGCTGATATCAAATCGACCTAGCTGCTCGGCTAGCATGACCACTGAAACACGATATGAAAAAGTCATTTATCGCAAAGTGCAAGTC
This sequence comes from Cataclysta lemnata, assembly GCA_963931975.1. Classification (NCBI taxonomy): domain Eukaryota; kingdom Metazoa; phylum Arthropoda; class Insecta; order Lepidoptera; family Crambidae; genus Cataclysta; species Cataclysta lemnata. The sequence goes on from OZ008352.1 coordinate 8,886,539, forward strand.
GCAAGTTTACAAAAATAATTGGATTTATGTAAGTAGCCCAACGCGATAAATGGCTATATTTAGGTAAATGATATAGCCAAAGTCTATAGCTTTAATGGTGCTAGTTCATCTTTGCCTACCCCTTCGGGGATACCTATAGGCGTGATTTATGTATGTATGCTATAATAGCTTTAAGATATAGACATTTATCGCTTTGAACTGTCGAAAATTCAATGTTTTTACAGTTGAAAGCGATAAACTGCTTTAACATATCGTATTTCGGTGATCATGCTAGCCGGGCTGGTCACTGTTTTCGTACATCATTATACTTGCGATGTAGATTAGATACGATTGACGCTTCCAGAAATGCTAATGTCTATGGAAATAGTAACTTATAAAGTAAATAATAACAATTCCACACACCTAAATATACGCGAGTCTAATCTGTAAAAGTTGTTTTATTTCAAATGTGTAGTGCTCGTGCAAATATAACAGAACATAATGCTTATGTCTAATAACGCACTCATTGAAATGCGTAATTTCCACACCTAATTTCTGGTACTCTTCCGCTCATTTGCATCTGTACGCCATTTACAAAAACAAATGTCGGCGAAGAAGTCGATAAGCGACTCCAGGGTTAAGTGTCACCTCTTCCACGGGACCCGAGAACATATCACTTGACATTTACATATTCACCCTTTAACGCGAAGGTAGCACCGAGCTAGGAGCTTGAGAGGTGGACTGGAAGTGGCAGACAGTATATTTATTAATTTTTAACAAAACAATACAGTTTTAAAACAACAAACAAGTAAGTATTATTAAAAAACGCGGGTGTTAATTCACCTCTGCCTACCCACTACACTAGCCCAGAACGGATTGGTTGGATTAATGACTTCAGCTTTCTGAAGCCTTCGAAGCACACAGGAACTTGAGAAAAAATATTTTGCTCACCCAATGACCGATCTTAGCGAACATTCCTTAGTTTTCACAATCGCAGGTCGAATGCACTACGCCACCAAGCTCCGTAAACCTATTCTCATCTATATTTTTCTGTAGTGTTTTTAAGTTAAATTAAAAGTAAAAATTTTACAACATCGCTGATTGTAAAATGTTATATTTTTTTAACAAAAAAAGCGTACATGAATATCACTTCTAGCCGCCTCTTTACTAACACATATCCGTGTGCGTGTGTATGTTACAAAATTTTATTTTCACACCGCCTGTCGTATCCATCGCCGCGGCAGACGATATATGACGTCACGTCATACCTATTTCACACGATCAGTTTATGTCGGGTTTTTATTCTGTTGGTACACATATTATAATTTTAATATGGCTGACTGTATTAAGACGTGAATGTGGAATACGGCAAGGCAAAAAACGTAGGCTTTTTTTATCTTGTAAACAAAAGTATTTATTTTCCAATATCAGGATGGTTTTTGGCCCAGCCATAGAATCTGTACTAAATGTGTTCTATGGAGCAGTGGCAAAGCACATTCTCTTTATAGTCCACGGTGGAGGCTTGTGCCAAAGCTGTAAGGTCATTAGTCAGTTTAGTTATGCTACATAAATAGAAAGAGATAAAAAATACATACATACATACATATAAGGTATACATACATAAATGACGCCTATTAATCCGCGAAGGGGTAGACGAGCCTAATGTCATCCATCGGGCACATAAAGTGCAGAACATTGCTAGGTGATATAAAAGAAACGCTGCCCCCCATTACTCGTCGCTGTCTTAACCCTTACTGCCGCACTCAGAGACGTCAAATAACTTTAATGAGTACCTAATGTCAAACAATTTCAATTAAATCTAGACCATAGACCCGGCAAGAATAGCGACTAGTTTTGAATTGTAATTTTTTGACATTAAGTGCTCATTATCGTTATTTGACGTCTCTGAGTGCGGCAGTTAGTCACCCTGTAACCCACGGAAAAGATTGAGGGTGGTGACAGTTGTATTCTACTATGCTGTCACCACACGGCACATGGGAGGCTATAGCCTCTCATAATACCAAGCCCACGTGAGTTGTTATGAAAAAATCTAATTTCGTGTAAAAATGACATTTACACTACGTGTAATACGTAACTGTTGCCAACATTGACAGAGCACGCAATTGTGCTCTTGTTACCACTACAATAGGAAAAATGAAAATCTTGCTAAGAAAAACTGAAACTCTTAGTGATGTGCCACCACATGTCTATCGATAATAAATAAAATAGCCAGTTATTTGACAAGTCAAGAAATCTCCAGGAATTTTAAGAATTTTGAATGTCTCTGTCCACGGTAGTTAAATTGCTGAGTATCCGGTTTCACAATACAGTCCGAAAGCATGCAATAATAGGAAATAAAATACAATAAGTTACTGGAATAAAAATATAGCCCAATAACACGACCTAAATACTACATTAGTAGAGTAGAATACAATCGTCACCACTCCCATCTCGCGCGTAGTTGTAGATGCAACTAAAACTGGCCCAGCTACCCCGACTAAAACTAACCCCCATCACATAGGGCCTAACAATTGGCGAAAATTGGGTGTTCATACATGCCTTCCGGGTTACCTAGGCGTGATTTACGAATGTGAATACTACATTAACCCGATACTCTGTCTACATCATTCGGCATACACTAGCGATACTTGAAGAACAGCTAGCAGCCCTACCCTCTGGCCATTTACTAAAGGAGAGTTCTTTAAGCTCAGTATCGCCTCGAGACAAATGAAATTCACGAAACGAACGAAAAACTTTCGGCACGCGACTGCTTTTGAGTGCTCCCCCTTTCTTTTCGTATTACCCAAAATGAGTTCAATGGGCTTTTTTACCACATAGTCTTATCAATGTTTTCACAAAATCGTTTGTCTAAAGTTTGGAATAAGAAGAAATGCTCCGATAGATACGTCACTCACTAACTGTCTCGCATCTGATAGGTATCAGTTTTATCAGTTTCTTTCGTTCTCATTTTCAATGACCCGATTTGGTTAAATGATATAAGTAGAAATAGGAAATATTTATTGTTTGCAATTTTGTTAGGGTATTTCTCTATTTAAGTTTATAATAAAACTGTACTAAGAGAAATCCGCTCTGCAAGCAAGACCAACAACCAATAAGTCCTATGAAAAATTAAAAAAAAAGTCAACTGTTGGTCACAAAAGTAAATAACTTCTTTACAATACAATTTACCACTTAGATTGAATTCGTGAAGAAGGCTGTGTGGTGACGGCAGAGCAGAATACAATTGTCACCACCCCTAATCTCTCCCGCGGGTGTTTGTACGACACCCGCGGGAGAGGTTAGGGGCGACTTAGGTTTAGAACCGTGTTAAGAAATTGGCATTCCTCATAAACCGCCTAGCCCTTCTAGTTGTCACCTTCTGTGACAACAGGTGGCAAAATTAAAAGAGGATAATTATTATGTTTGGTAGGAATATATCAATATATGTTACAACTGTCATGCGTCTGCCACTGCTCGTGGGCGCTGCCACTTCCACAAAAACAATAAGAAGTAAGAAATAAATACATTTAATGAGAAAATATATAGGTAAGTACAATAAAAATATTAGGCATGCAATTACGGCATCATCCAAAACAACACTAAGAAGTTATAAGATGAATGACAAGCGAGCAAAATGGGGAGTGTATGCAAAAGACTGCAGACACAATTTCTGTAACAACCCCATCTCATTATAAGTTCGAAATCTCAGCAGTATAAAATGGCACAGCGAAGCACTCCGTAATGATATTTTATGCCGGGAACGTGGCCTATATCTCTATTTCAAGAACAATACGGATAATTTAAGCTCCCATGCACGGAGGCGATGCAACAATGTGTATGCACGCTTCCTACGTATCACGTACTGTATATTTCTGCGTCGCGGACTCCATTGCGGATTGGAAATGAAATATTTCGTGACACTATCTCGTTCGAAGTTCTCTCGGACAGGAATATGTCCATTCCTGGCATGAGATGGCTCGAACGAGATTACAGTCGAAGAGTGAAAGCATTTGCGATTTTTGAGTAAATTCAAAAGGGACGGCGCATTTTAACGGGTTCGAATGATTTAGTTAACACTTTGTTAGCATGGAACAGGTCTATAATTAAATGCCGCGACGTGTGGTGACGGCAGAGTAGAATACAATTGTCACCACCCCAAATCTCTCCCGTGGGTGTCGTACAAGGCGACTAAGGATACATCAGTGATGAGGAATAGGCAGCAGCGTTCCTCTTATACCACCTAGCAATGTACTGCGACTTTTGTGCCCGATAAATGGCAATAGGCTCGCCACCTATTACATGGGACCTAACATAATTGGCGAAACGTGGGTTCACCTCTGCCTACCCCTTCGGGGATATAGGCGTGAATTATGTATGTATGTATTTCGCATGGCATCAATCCTTTTGGTTATGCTGTTGTTGATGATTTCCCATCATTAGGGGACCAAGATTATTTTTGGTGAACAAGTCTCTCTTAGTCCACCCCTGGGATAAGTGGTGTTCTACGTTATTGTTTTAGCTCCCAGACCAGATATGCCGCACTGCGAAATCAATATAAAAATAATGGCATGTCATTTCATCCGCGATGCAAACTCCGAGAGTTGAGAGAATATTAAATTGCTTCAATATCGGCAACGGGCGTGTTTGCGTGCAAATATACCCGGATACCCGGGTCCAAGTAATGCTATTCCCGATGAATCCGGGCAAACAAAACTTACGGTGACTGTTTGACTTGAAAATATAAATTTTCTTATACGGTAATCTTAAGTTTCGAAATGAAAAGACGCCAAGATACGCGATATTGCCATCCGGCCATTCTCTTTAGTTCCGAATATTGAACTAGTTTAGTGGTCGTTACAACTTAATACAGAAAAGCGTTGGGTTTAATTCACAGACACCGCTAAATGGAAAGTGAAAAATGCGCCGAGTAAAAAAATCAGAATATTTGTGAACTAGCTGACCTACCATAATTAGGTATGTCGATAAAAATTTCTAAAGAAGTCGGTACCGAATGTCATGAAATTTTCTGGAAATGATAAATTATGCTATAAAATTTTGATACGATTCCTGGTAGAAAATTATTATTTTATTTGAAAAGTTGTTTTAGGTTAGCTTATTAACGTTCGAATCACAATACTAATAAAACTAAATTTACGTCAAATTATGTCGATTTTTTAACTTTAGATTTTAGGAGCCAGAAATCCTTTAATATTGCGAACTATACTTACTTTAAGAGATAAATATAACATCATAATATGATTATGATGCGATAAAGCTTATGACATTATGTGAAGGTTAGATGAAACCTAACATAGCTGGCGGAATGTATACTTTAATATATTATTATCTCTCTATCGCTAACTATACTCCCAATCTAGGCTCTGGCTTATCATAATTTATCATCAATCTATGTTCCGAAACTCAAATCATCCATTTCTTCTCTTCTATTCAACTCACTAATATCCATTTTCAATAATATTTCACTCGCATGTTTGTCTTCTGTACACATAAAATGCATAATATAGAAACAAACAAAATTGCATATCACTAAAGTTTAAAAATTTACACAAAAATATAATTGGTGAAGTTTCCTTCTACATTGAACAAAAAACGTGCAAAGAAAGAAAAAAAAGGAAATAGTTAATTAAAATATTATAAGCCATTAGAGACTCACTGCCGCACTCAGAGACGTCAATTAACTTTAATGAGTATTTAATGTCAAAAATTTTCATTCAAATCTAGACCATAAACCCGGCAAGAATAGCGACTAGTTTTGAATTATCATTTTTTGACGTTAAGAATTCATTAACGTTATTTGACGTCTCTGAGTGCGGCAGTCACGCCACTACAATACACCTTGTCAGACAAGGATAAGTATTCAACGCCATTTCTGTTCTAACCGAATACCAAATTCTACCAATTGCTCATATTTTTCAATTAGTACATCTACAGGCGTACTTACTCGAATACGATAATACCTAAGTGAGGTTCTGTGTTTACAAGGATAATAACTCGACGCTTATGCCTTCTGAAAGCTTCGCAAACAATGCATTCGGTCTAACTTGCTGGGTATATCTTCATCAGACCTAAAATTCAACTCTAAAAAATACGGCGTCAAAGTAATAACTAAAATATTTGGGTAATATCGCAGCTTATCAAGATTCATAAATGATCTGACTGCTGAATATAAGCTTTCGTTTGGGATTTTATATGCGTTATTTTCAAATGAAATTCAAAATAACATAATGTGTACCATAGTAAGCCGTTATGTCAGTCAATCTGATTTTTTCATGCCCGAAGTTACGGATTAGTGGGTTTTAACGTCCGAAACGCGAAGGATCCCCAGAATAGGATTACATTGTATTTTGACCACCCATCCAAAGATCAGCCTCAGAGGTCGACCAAATTTAAGCCGAGTGTGCCAGGAACTGCTCAATCATTTTCAACACACTGCATTAAATAAAACATCCCCATAAAATCGTGTTAGAACTTGTCGCTTTGTCTGGACAAGGATACCGTTCTGTAATGAAATGAAAGTCAGGGCAGTAATAAGCGTGCCACAGGGCAAGCACGGGTCGAATACTAATGGCAGTTAAGCATGTAGACATCCGCCCAACATATTAACGTGGGTGCAAAATATTTGTCGAGTTCCGCGCCACGCTTTGAAGTAATTAAGAAGACTCTCCGAGCAAATAAACATAATTGTTGTACGGTCTGATCACAAAAGTAAACGTTGCCGAAAGTTAGTCACGGTTCGAAAGTGATGCTGTTTCAATTGTCTCCGTAAATAAGACAGTGATAAACGTTTGAGTATTGTTAAATACCTTGTTCACTTCTCATGCTCTGAAAGTGCTTATTTGTGCAGGATATAGGCTGCACAAAATCGAATTTTGTGCTCTAGAGTATTAACGTATCTATTCATAAATGTGTCTATATTAAGGCAAAGAAAATGAGCCATTCAGCCATAAACTATAAGAAATTCAGAGATAGAATTTGATATTTTTTAATATTTACTTAAATTTATTTGCCTTATGTATTTTTAAGACAGAAAATATATTAAAATTTTAATTCAAGTAGGTACGGTAGGTTATTAATTTAATTTAAGAAAATTATTATATCAAAATTAATTTAATACTTGGCTGTATAGGTCTGCAGCCCAAGCTTATTATCAATGGGAAAAACAATTTCCTTCAGTATTGAAAACTGTACTGATTTTAGTTCGAATTTTAATTGTGATAAACTACTGTTTTATTTCCTGCAATCGAGGTGAAAAGCAGAAAGCAGCTGCTAAAAGTCTCGGACAAAAATGATACGTTTTGTGCACTTGATGGAAAATCTACTATTGTATATTATTTAATAACACCGTTATTATTCGGTTTTGCTTCAATCAGTAATACCATTTATTGCTAGTTCCGTGTGGTGACGGCAGAGTAGAATACAATTGTCACCACCCCAAATCTCTCCCATGGGTCACAAGGCGACAAAGGCTATATCAGTGATGAGGAATGGGCAGCAGCGTTTCTCTTATACCACCTAGCATTGCACTGCGACTTTGTGCCCGATAAATGGCAATAGGCTCGCCACCTATTACATGGGACCTAATATAATGGATGAAACGTGGGTGCTAGTTCACCTCTGCTGGGATATAGGCGTGATTTATGTATGTATGTATGTATCCTTAATACATGAGGTTCTATAGTAATAATATAATGATTTATTTTCCATTCTTCTTGGACTACCATTGCAGTATACACCTTTTTCATACATACATAAATCACGCCTATATCCCCGAAGGGGTAGGCAGAGGTGAACTAG
>OZ008352.1:8894532-8977064 GCA_963931975.1 Cataclysta lemnata
CCCCCGGGTGCCGCCCGGCGCTCCGCCGCAGGCGCCGCTGCCGCGCTCTTGGCTGGAACGAGCACACTTGAAATTTTAACGTACATAATTGACGGCCGTCTTGGTCGAATGCTCAGATCTTTTTTTTAAATCTTTTTTCGGCTTAGTTGACGTTTTAGAAATATCTCAGGATCTGGCAGTATAGCACATTGTCCAGTAGATTTCGTAGTGCATCCTATTAGGTTGAAGGAGTAGCAAGCAAACAATATCAACAAAATAAGTTGATCTTCGCAAAAGAAATCGATCATCCCTAGACAGACTACAGTCTGTTGTATCTGACTTGTTCTATTTGGTAAACAATCTTGGCACACCTTTTTATTGAAAATGCAGCATAAAAAATCAACTGATCTAGATTCAATACGATTCGGTCTATAATAACGATTTATTGTAAGTGGCTATTGACTTTGATATTATTTTATTTTTAAATGGGTGATTTTTTTAAAGTTGTGCCACGATTGTTTACCAAATAAGACAAGTTAGATGGAACAGACTTTATAGAGATGACATACCCATCGCTAAGCCGTGTGGTGACGGCAAAGTAGAATACAATTGTCACCTCCCCAAATCTACCCCGTGGGTGTCGTACAAGGCGACTAAGGATAAATCAGTGATGAGGAATGGGCAGCAGCGTTCCTCTTATACCACCTAGCTATGTACCGCGACTTTGGTGCCCGATAAATGGCAAAAACGTGGGTGCTAGTTCACCTCTGCCTGCCCCTTCGGGGATATAGGCGAGTTTTATGTATGTATGTATACCTATCGCTTGAGTCGTCGTGGGAGTCGCGGCGTGCACGGTCAGGTGGGGGGCGATGGTCGGGCGCCCGCTTCTTCTTCTCCGAGTCGTCGTCGGACAGATCCGAGGAGGAGCACGAACCGCCGCGTCGTCGCCTGCACTCCGACACGCGAGCCTCACCGAGGGTTACCTGGGGCAAGTAATCATCTATTACAATTCAAATTCGTTTACATATAAACTAGGCATAAACTAGATTCACACGTGCACGCTGCAAGGGCGTTGCAATTTCACAGGACCAACCAGAAGCTAATAGAATATTTGGGTTATTCATTAGAAATACATCTTTAAATTCATCATTAGAGAGCGCGCCAGATAAGTCTGCGCGTTGTCAAAATTAGAACTATAAATCCGCTTGCTATTTTATTTGTCTAGGACTCTCAATGTGAGCGAGCAGCGCCTCCCATCGCGCGCAGACTTATCTGGTGCGCACTCTATAATTCAAATTCGTTCACAAAAACTAGACATAACGTACATCTACACGTGATACCCTGCAAGGGCGTTGCAATTTAACAGTATCAACTAGGAGCTAGAACATTTTGGTTATTAATTAAAAATACATCTTTCATTCTATTTCTAGTCCTCAGAATAAAACCTGGTAGTTAAATCATAACAAAACGGGCACACACGGTAAGAGAACTCATAATTTCTCTTAGCGCGGACACACGCTAAGAGTTACGATTAGCGTGTCAAAGTAAAAGTACATCATAAAGTTTTCCATCTCTAACCTTAGTGAGGTTGTCAGCCAGCTGCGCAGGACGCGGCACAAGGGGCGGGGCGGGTGCGGGGGCGGGCGCAGCGGCAGTAGCAACGGGTCCTTTAGTGGCGCGCGCGGCCAAGTGTAAACGACCCTCGGAGCGGGATCCGCGGCGCGCCTCCGCCGCCCTGTTGCCGCCGCCCGCGACGGCAGCTTCTTCGTCGTCCTCCTCCTCACGTACAATGCTGCATTTCCGCGACCTCTGAAGCATTGTTTTAAGAAACAATCATCATCATCGGCCTTCCCTTATCCCATCCTATTTGGGGTCGGCGCAGTAAGTTCTCTTTTTCCATTCTCTTCTGTCACTCGTCATCTCCTCATTCACATCCATCACCTTCGTATCAAACAATCTTTTCAGTGGTCTTCCTCTACTTCGACATCCTTCAACATTCATGTCCAAAACTTTCTTACTCACATTCATGGCACCACGTCTTATAACATATCTATACCAAGCTAAACGAGTCTTTATCTTGTCTATTATCACTCCGCACATCCATCTCAACATTCTCATCTCTGTCGCATGCAATTTTCTTTCATTCGACTTTTTCACAGCCCATTTCACACACACATTGTTTTAAGAAACAATGATAAAAAAAAAACATTGAATGTTAGTTTTTAAATTTTAAAATGGTAACACTAGATTTGTCATTTTTGACAAGTAGTTTTTTTTCGCGTGAGACGAAGCAGTATAAGTAAGTGCTCCATACAACCATAGTTTTGACATTATTTAGTGCTTACATTTGTTAAAAATGGCTTGAAATTTTTTTATGGAAACAATGATATAATAAAAGTATGTCTCAGTTTCGGTCGGTTCAGTTGTCTTACCTATTTCTTTTCTAATATAAATAATTGTAATTACCGGCGGCACATCTTGTGGCGTACGCGGTGCGGTGGCGAAAGGCGGCGGCGCCAGAAGCGACCGACCGGTGGTCGGCGGCGGTCCCGGCCCTCGGGACACGCTTAGCGCCTCCGGCCGCCTCACTGCCTTGCCCTCTTGTTTCCTCACCACCTCCAACCTTTACAATAGATATAGGCACTTTGTTAAGCAGATATCATTATGGCTTCTTTACTTTCGATACTCTTATGGCTGTGTGGTGACGGCAGAGTAGAATACAAATGTCACCACCCCAAATCTCTCCCGTGGGTGTCGTACAAGGCGACTAAGGATAAATCAGTGATGAGGAATGGGCAGCAGCGTTCCTCTTATACCACCTAGCAATATACTGCGACTTTTGTGCCCGATAAATGGCAACAGGTTCGCCACCTATGGGACCTGACATAATTGGCGAAACGTGGGTGCTAGTTCGCTTTTGCCTTTGCCTTTGACTATATAGGCGTAATTTATGTATGTTCTTTACTCTTTTGACCATTACTGTATCATGGAGCTTGTGATAAAGAATATGATGCTATTGTGGCATTTATTATCCCAAGATTTGTGACAATGAACATGAGAGGGAAAAGGAAAAGTTTTTATGTCAAAATTATAATACCACTCACACCTATCATCCAGCTTAAAGTAAGTAGCAATAAGAACAAGAAAAGTTATGGATACTAGATGAATTAATACTTATTAAAGTGAAATACATACACATAAATAACAATAAATCGAGAATAAAGGTGTGTTCATCATAAAAATTTGCCAAGGATTCAAAGCCTTCAATGTGTTTTAATTAGACCATAAAATCAATAAAAGATATGAAAATTTCTATTTGGATATAGCATTAACCATAAACACTTAAATGTTTATATTGTAATGGGTTTAATTCCCTCGTCTGAAATTTTTCTATCCTATTTTTGTTTTCAACATTTTTTAGAAAGATTTATAGGTAAAAATAATGTTCAAATAATCAAAATAATAATTTAAAGTGTAAGCAAAGAAAATTAGTTGTTGCCATGTCTTTCATCATTAATATTAAGCAAAATGTTACCTTTTATTTTTTAATTTCCTTTCAGCTAATAAATAATATGTTGCAGTAATATGGTTATAATCATTTTTTTCTAAGCATTCTATAATTTGTTCTTTGCTTGCAATACTTCCATTGACCATTTTTTGAATAATTGTCGTACGATCTTCTTCAGATAACTGTTCCTTGGCTACAAGAGGAGTGTCAAAGTCTTCTACAGTGACTCCTTCTCCACTAGTCACCCATGGGTCAGTGGCTATTTCCGATAATGTTGCTCTTTTTTCAGGATCTCTTACTAACATTCTTCCAATGAGCCTACAAAATAAAATAGCATAAACATTATGTTTCTCAACAATTTTGCTGAAATCCTGAAGTAGTTCATTAGTGAGATTTATAAAGTATTATAGTAGTATAAGCACACAGGAGTAATGTCTTGGTAATGGAGGAGTTCAGTTTGGAAACATACTGCATAGTGACCTAGTCTCCATATTTCAATAGTAATTATGACATATTTCAAGAACAGCAAAGAGAAGTACCTTTTACAAGAATGTGATATATGTGGTGGGATTGTATATTTGCAGTCCATTATCATTGTCAATGTCTCACTATCATTGGCTTCTTGAAATGGAGCTTGTCCACAAACTAGCATATACAGGATTACTCCCAGGGACCACACATCTACAGCTGGTGCATCATATGAATCTCCTAATAATATTTCTGGGGCTGAATATGCTAATGATCCACAAGAAGTCTCTAATTTTTGGCCTGGACAAAACTTATTGCTAAAACCAAAATCAGTCAATTTCACTACACCTAGTTTTTTAAAAAATACTACATTTTCAGGTTTCAAATCACGATGAACTACATGTAATCTGGAACAATAGCATTAGAATAATTAGTAACTAAAAAAACTATTTATAACATATCAATCATAAGAACTTTAAAAACAAGACATACCTATGACAATATGAAATAGCACGGACAATTTGACGGAAGTAATCACGAGCATGATACTCTGATAATCCTGATTCATGCCTCATTATATAGTCATAAAGATCTCCTCCATCTCCCAATTCTAATATCAAATAGAGTTTTGTCTGTGTGTCAATCACTTCATACAATCTAACAACATTAGGATGTTGCACCAATTTCATGCATCGGACCTAGAAATGTTTTAATTATTTATTTGCTGTTAGGATAAAAAATCATTAAAAGCAGTAGTAAAAATAAAATATATTTATACCTCCTGAAATAAGTGAGACTTTGATACTTCATCTAATTTGCTTTTATCTATCACTTTAACTGCCACTTTTTCACCAGTAAATACATGTCTGGCAAGTTTTACTACAGCAAAGTGTCCAGAACCCAAGGTGTCAAGTAAGTCATATAACCCAGCTATTTTCGTATCATATGGGCCCGTTCCTGCTGCTAAGCCTCCTCCTCCACCTCCACCACAATTATTCATTGCTAAAAACTAATAAAACACATTTAAAAGGTAAACAAAGTAATTATTTAAGGATCAAGATTACTTTAAGAAAATATAACGGGGAATGAGGTACTCTGATAATAATTTAGGATGTGAAATCTATTAATTATATCAACCTAAAAGATCACCAACATGAATTTACTTACGAAAAAATTTATGCAACTATCAACAGAAAATTTCACATTCAATAATCCTAAACTGTATGATCAACTGATTTCATAAAACATAGTTGTGGTTCAAATTCACATTCCCCACTAAATAACATATATTTCTAATAAACTACTTCAAATACAAAACAGCACTTTATTTACAAAATTGTCAAATACCGAGCATAAATAAATCGGATTCAATACAAGAAATCACAATTTCGCCATTTCACAACGAATGAACGCAAATGCCAGGTTTCGGTAGGAACAAGACAAGCAAGATCAAAAATATATTTTATTAATCTATGAAATCTGTCAAACTGCGCTAAAAGTCTTTATAACTAAGCGGAAAAAAAACGTCTTACGAGAGGCAATGGGACTTGTTACAGACAGCTTAGTTTGAAGTTTGTACGAGTACTTTAAAACCACCGAGTAAGCTCGTAGACGATTCAACAAGTTTGAAATTTTATTCGTAGCCCGCCTCCACTAGTGCGTGCACAGAACAGAACACTATTACTCTAGGAAAAGAAGAAGTGTGTCAGCATTTATCGAATTAATAACATGAAAATTCCATTTACCGCTTTTTTTTTCGCCTTGTTCCCAGTTTATCTGGAGTCCGCGTAGTGTTTCTTCTTCCAATAATATCGATCAGACGTCAAGCCTTACGCTCTTTTGATTCATATTATCCATCACACCGGAAAGGTGCTAGTGTTAAATGATTGTATAGAAGAGATGAAAAGAAAGACTTCGAGAGATAGACCGAGTTTACAAAATTCCAATCCATATTACTCATCGTTTTGGCTTTTACTGCTAGCCGACTGCCTGAAAACAATGCTCTTGGGTATGCTGTTGTTGGTGGTTTGCGCTCCACCAACAGCAGCTCAAAATCGGAAGACCCAAAGTTCTTATTGCTACACCGGGCCACATGTAAAATAGTCTTTTATGACACCTGATACGAGTGGGCTGGCATGCCATGACATTCTACGTTATTATTTCGCTTCCAGGCCAACATGGAAAACTAAAAATAAATTTTCCATCCCCTATTAAATGTGTCTGGGTATTGACTGGTGCTCCGGCGGACTTCTGAAATACCTCAACAAGGAACTAAAAAGAAATGCGTTAGGGATGTACAACAGTTTTATTTATTACATGTGAAAACAAATGTATTTACAATCATAAAATAAGTATAAAACTAATTGAGAGTCAAAATTCTCTCCATTTCATAAAATAAACGGAATACCAATTTCGTCGGAAATGACTAATCGCGCATTTGGTATTCAAAAGTAATGCCACGCTGAAACATATTGCCAAGTAAAGAGGCTTATTTTGGGAATTTACCAGCAGCAAATTTATTGCTGTAATAAACGTATAGGAGGTTATTGCCTATACATGTCGTTTCAACACTCAGTCTTGTTATGTTTAACCCTTAACCGCCTAGATAGATTTTTCTAAAAAGTTTTTAAATCAATGGAATCATATTTAATTAAATAATACAATGCAAGCATAACCAACAACACATTTTGTCGTGGAAATCAAATGTAGCCAGTATAATTTGTTAAAAAAGAACAGAGAGCATTACAAACCAAGTGACATAAGATATAAATAATAATAATTAGGTATTCAATAACATAGGTAGATCGGAAATATTCCATTATATTACATTACTCGATAAACAGTCGTTGGGGAGGTTTGACTTTTAACCTGATTAAAGATGTAGGTATCTAATAATATATTAAATAAGTAGTTTCGATTCAATAATATTTAAGCAACTTATTGTAGATATTATTGAAAAAGGCGAAATGTTTCCCGAGACTAAGGTCTTAATGAGACCACACAATGGAACACAGAAAACATATCTGTAATTCAATACTTCAATCTACAATGCGACATCTGCCGGCATTGACAGTACCTCAGAAACTATTCAGCACATTATTCAGGATCTTGGAGATTAATCACACAGCTACAATAGCCCACCAATACCAGGCGTTAAAATATGAACTGATTCCGGAGACAACCGCTACAAGTAGCAAGCCATACTAGATAAGCCAACTTAGAAATTGGGAGACAAGTATTTTGAACGATCAAATGATCTACCATAATAGCGGCCAACCTTTGCTTCACTTGATCTTATTGAATCCTCTAGTTGTTTACAATTATTTAAATTCCTAAATTCCATTAAATATTTGATGCTGACTGTAATATGACGAACATAGACATGTCACTTGTATTCGTACTGGCACATGGTATTTTTCTAAAAATATTTCTACAATACAATTAGAAATGCATAAACAAGGGTGCTCAATTTACATTGATGCGGAGCGGAATGGGTCATACATAGTATAAAGATTTATAAGCGAATTTATGATAGGCACAAACCAGACATTAGCCCATAAAGTCGCCGATTTACCGAAGAATTCTACAGGTTTCTGCATATAATATTGCAAGCGGCGCTATAAAGCTACGTAAATTTCATTGCAATAATTCGCTTCGATTTTTATCCGGTCTGACACAGTGTAAATTGAACATTCTTTTAACACAAAATTATACAAATAACTATTACTTAATTTATCACAGTACACTTATATATTTAGCACGTGCACTTTCCATTGTATTTTGAAAGAGTGTGATTATTAATCATCCTCTTTTTAATTGTTAGTATTCATACTTAACAACTAACAAAAATCCTGACGATTCCTCCAACTAAGAAGCAATAAGTCGTAGGACAGTTGGTAGGTAGTGTAAGGCGTGTTACTTAACTAAAAGGTGACAACAACATTGTTCTGACTGACATGAGGAATACATTATTTATGCTCAAACTTAACGAGAGGACATAAATATTACAAGTATTATGCACATTAACATATTCTAAAAAATTTGCACCAATAACAATGTTCCTTAAAATGATCATCATTTTAAAATGGTTAAGGTTGTTACCTGTATAGCAGTAAGATCATAGTTACAAGGTAATATTGTGGACTCATTCGGTTGAAATGTATTTAATAATTTCATCACTAGAAGTAACACCTGTAGGTTGGCACATTTTATATGGCAGAGTCTTGTAAAGATTTCGTTTTTGTGCGTCTTCGACCAAAGTTCGCCACTGGTAATTTTTCTGTAAAATAAAGTAAAATTTGCAATCATACAGAATATAAATAATTACTTATGGCGTGTGGTAAAAATAAAATATTATTTTCGTAGGATTAGTAACAGAATGCCTTTGCCATCCATAATTTTTAAAACACATCAAAATTTGACAGTTGTAATGTCAATATATATGTATATTAATTTTTTAAATGGCATTAGCTATTTAACAAACAAAAATTAAAATACTAGAATAGAAATTAAAGAAAATAAAAAAATATGTGTCGAATCTTTTGTCTGTCTATTTTTTATATGTCTATATTCTATACAATGTAATAAAAATATACCTTTAAATAAATATAATGTTGTAAATTCACAAAGGGGTTCGTTTCACAATTGATGTTATTATGTGAATGCGAGAGCGATTTTCTTCTGCCACAAATAAGTGCTTTTTATACTCAAAAGGAGAAATCAACTTCAAATATTGCTAAATTCTCCCTGTATTTTTAGGGAAGGCAAAGGGTCCAGCACATACAGCCATGACTTTAGTATTTATTTAATCTGTATTCCTATGAATGGACGTGTGAGTGAAATAAATAAATGAAATTAATTTTACGTTTAAATATGGGTGTTACTCATTGTAAAGCATTCAGGGAGTTCTTGGCGCGAATTTAATGGTTACCATTAAAAAGAGTTCATGATGGTGATTGATGAAATGGGCAAAACCACTTTTCATAGTGATTTTCACCACAACATCAAACTCATTACAAGACTTATTTTCAATGATTCTGCATGATTGCATATCAACATGGATGTTTGTGCATCAAAATAACACCACTTTCACTGCACAAAATCCACTGTGAAACAATTTTTGTATTATTGAAAAAAATCTACATACATACATGCATAAAATCACGCCTATATCCCCGAAGGGGTAGGCAGAGGTGAACTAGCACCCACATTTCGCAATTATGTTAGGTCCCATGTAATAGGTGGCGAGCCTATTGCCATTTATCGGGCACAAAAGTCGCAGTAAATTGCTATTGCTAGGTGGTACAAGAGGAACGCTGCTGCCCATTCCTCATCATTGATTTATCCTTAGTCGCCTTGTACGACACCCACGGGAGAGATTTGGGGTGGTGACAATTGTATTCTACTCTGCCGTCACCACACGGCACCAAAATCTGACAACAAAAAATCTAAAACGCGCCAAACACTCTCTTGTTTTTTTTCTTCTGAATAAACCATTTGAACAACAGTGCACTCACCAGCACCGCTTGAGGGTTGAGGCATATCAGCAGCGCGTGCCTGGCGCGCGTGAGCATCACATTCATGCGGCCCGCGTCCGTGAGGAAGCCGACGCCGTGGCTGCGCGCCAGCGAGACCACCACCACGTCCCGCTCCTGGCCCTGGAACCCGTCCACCGTGTTCACCTCTATCTGGGGATCGGACCTGTAACAAAAAGGGGTGGCAATCAGTCCTATAGTCCGACAACATCGTGCGCCACCTTCCTGCGGTATATAATAAGCAAATATTTTTTACACTCACACCCAGCCTAAGTAAGTAGCCTAAGCACTTGTGTTATGGATACTAGATGACGGACATATTTTTAATATAATAATGTATATAAATGTTGAAAATATACTACATAAACATATACTCAACCATGACTCGGAAACAAACATTTGTGGTCATCACAAAGTTTGCCCCTACCAGGATTCGAACTCGGGACCTCTTGGCCAATATCCAGCAATCTGAGCATTCGACCAAGGCGGCCGTCGGCGGTATGAGGGGCGGTGGCGGGGACGGGGCGCTCTGGATGTTAGCGGGGGCGGGTGAGGAGGCAAAACCCGCTCCTCCCTGCATCGCACCGCCCGCCCCCGCTAGGAGTGCCCCGTCCCCGCCACCGTCTCGTACCGCAGGAGGGTCACGTACGAACTTGTCAGACTATAATCTGAATATTTCTAGAACATAAATACATAGATAATTACATACATAACATAAATCACGCCTATATCCCCGGAGGGGTAAGCAGAGGTGAACTAGCACCCACGTTTCGCCAATTAAGTTAGGTCCCATGTAATGTGGCGAGGCTATTGCCATTTATCGGGCACAAAAGTCGCAGTACATTGCTAGGTGGTATATTCCCATTCCTCATCACATAAATACACACATACATTATATCACGCCTATATGAGGAGCTCGTTAGCGCAGTGGCATGGCGTGCTTAGCCCGCGATTGCGTAAACTAATCAATGTTCGCCAAGGTCGGTCATTGGATGGGTGACCAAAAATTATATATCGAGCTCCTCCGTGGAAGGTACGATAAGTCGTTGGTCCCGGATGCATCTGCAGTCGTTAATACCCATCAACCCGCACTAAGCCAGCGGGGTGGGTTATGGCTCAATCTCAAATATTCTTCCATCCATAGGGAAGGCCCGTGCCCCAGCAGTGGGGACATTAAAGGGCTGGTGAAGACGTAAATCACAGTATATTGCTAGGTGGAACAAAAGGAAAGCCGCGCCCCGTCAACTATTACTCATCGCTATCTTATCCCTTAGCCGCCTTGTACGACACCGGTAATACATATTGGAGACCGTCCATTAATCAAGTGATGTTTTATAAGCATTTTTAAACCCCCCTCCCCTTTGGTGATACGTGGTGAGACTAAACTAAATTTCAATTCAACTATGGTCTACGACTAACCGCCACTTTAGATGACTGAGTCAGACATGATTCAATGCTCTCTGTCTTCTTCTTCTCCCTGCCCTTATCCTACTCTAAGTAGGTTCGGCACAACATGATTCAATGCTCTCTTTTTCTTCCTGCCCTTATCCCGCTCTAGGCGGGGTCGGCACAACATGTTTTCTTCTTCCACTCCAATCCTTCAATTTCTCATCCACCCCTCTCGCTATCATATCCTCCTTTACACAATCCATCCATCTTTTCTTTGGTCTTCCTCTCCTTCTACGTCCTTCCACGTTCATACTTAACATTTTTCTGCCAACATAGCTTTCATCTCTTCGTATGACATGACCAAACCATCCAAGTCTATCACTCCACAGCCTCTCAGTCGCTGGCGCTACTTTCAAACTTCCCCTTCTGTATACTCATTCCTTATCTTGTCTCTCCGTGTCACACCACCCATCCATCTTAACATACGCATCTCTGTTACATGCACTCTTCTTTCATCAGTCTTTTTCATAGCCCAACAGGTCTAATGACCGCCTTATAGATTTTTCCCCTTAAGCTTAAGGGGCATCCGTGGGTCACATATTGTTGCTGAGACCTGTCGCCACTTTATCCATCCTATATGTCAATGCAGCCTATATATCAATGCTCTCTGTAAGTCCATAAAATATACAGAGCAAAGCAAATGCTTACGGGTCCAACAGTTGCCGCAGGTTCTTCCTGATGATGTCCTTATGCGCGTTGTAGGGCGTGATGATGGCGAGGCTGAGCGAGCGTTGGCGGAGCGAGGGGGCAAGCGCGCTGGTCAGCCTGGCCACACCCCACGCCTCCATCTCGTTGGCGCCTGATGCATCTGTAATGTAAGTTTCCCACATAAATATTAATTATTGCACACCGATTGAAGAGCGGAATCCTCTCAGTACAGGTTTATTATGAACTTAAAGACAGATTTCCTCTAACTAATTGTGAACAATAATTTTGGGAACACTAAATATTTTTTCTATAAGTTTTTCCTCCATACAAACAAGAGCCTAAAAGAGCATAAAAAGCATGTTTGTCCCCGAAGAGATAGGCAGACACCTCTGCTTCGTCTGGTGTATTAATTTTTAAGAATAAATATCGACGTTTCTCATTTATTTTTTATGAAAAATAAACATGCATTTTTATACTTTTTCTTAAATGGTGTAACAGGCACATCATGAAGTGATCAATTCTATGATCGGGCCACGACATATACACTACATATCATTATATTATTTATATTAATATCATATCTATCTGATATCACTATGTGTATATCTATATACACCCTTCATTATTATCGCCCGAGGTTAAATCATAGTTTTGTCACCCCCTGACTAGAAAGTGGGATTTTTCGTATGCGTAGCTGGCGAAAACATCCACTTGGTCAGGTGTGACATAGAATGTTTTTTTTTGCTTACTTTGTCCTTTATCCCCGCTGCTGATGCCGATGATGACATACGGCGGTATATCGAGCAGGGGCCTCTGCGGCGCGACAGTTCGCACCCGGCCGCCGTAGAACGCGCGGTGAGGGTAGTCCGCGATCGCGGGATGCATGCGGTACTGCTGGTCGAGCAGCAACACTGGGTTGCCCTCGGGCCACGTCTCCGTGGAGGAGGTCAGCCGGGAGAACAGGCTCTCTCCCAAGCCGTGTTTCTTCGCGCGCTATTTAAAAATAAAACAATTAATGCGATGTGTTAAGTAGAATTTTGGAATCTACATTGTGAGAAACTAATAATAAATAAAAACAAGGTTTATTAGGCACGTGCGCCCTGCACGCGTACGCACACCAACCGAGAGGGGGGGAAGTATCCAAAATAGTCATTATTTGGATTTTTATTTGAGCATTACATACAACTTAGATAAATTATTACAAAGAACGTAGAATGTGCCCCGAATCATCCTATGTGTGTCGTAAAAGTCGACTAAGGGAGATTGCCCAGTGTATACCCATAAACACTTTGTGGCACCCGAATGGTGGAGGGCAAACCACCAACAACATACCCAAAGAGGGTTGGTCCTTTCCGTCTCTTTTCTATACATTCATTCATATCACTAGCACCTTTCCGGTACGATGATATGAATCAAATGGGAGGGGATGGCTTGATGACGTCTGACCGATATGAATGGAAGAGAAAACCTACTACACCGACCGCAGATAAACTAGGGAATAGTAAAAGTACCAAAAATTAGAGCCGTACCCGCATCCTCCGCAATCCGGTCAGCTGCATCCATAGACTAGTAGGCCAACCACGCTCGATTCTCGATCGTTTTTTACTTATTTTGTTTTTGTAATAAAAAATAGTGTAATAATAAATAAATAAATATTTTAACATTCACACCTATCATCTAGCCCAAAGTAAGTAGCCTAAGCACTTGTGTTATGGATCCTAGATGACGGACATATTTTAATATAATTATGTATATAAATGTTGAAAATTACTACATAAACATATACACAATCATGACTCGGAAACAAACGTTTGTGGTCATCACAAAGTTTGCCCCTACCAGGATTCGAACCCGGGACCTCTTGGCCAATACCCAGCAATCTGAGCATTCGACCAAGGCGGCCGTAATAAATGTGGAATCATACCGGTGAGCAGATGTATCCAGGTAGTTGTTGCGGGTCCCCTATGAGAGTGAGCTTCGTGACATCCAGCATCAGTGGAATGAGTGTTTCTGGCTCAATCGCCTGTCCCGCTTCGTCGATCACGCATAGGGCGATGCGCCGTTTCAGGCTGCAACCAATGGAATAAGGTCAGACAAATACATGCGACATGTTTAAAAAAATATCTAACAACGAAAAATATTCTATGAAAAGTTGAAGATAGACGTACTACAGCTTAGTTGCTTAGCAACTTCTGTTATTTATCGTAATATAACAAAGAATACCAGGCAACTAAACTTTAGTAAGCTTACTTTATAAATGTAGATAGAATATTGGGACCCGCCGTAAGGAAACAAACAGTACTTTACAACAAATAGCAATATAACAAAAGGTACAAAACTACAGACCTATAGTGACATGACACTATCGAAAAAAAAAATGTTGCCGATTTTTTAAATATTAGGCTGCAGCGACTACGCCACAGATACCTCTGTGCACAAAGCATCAAGTAACCGAGAAATGGTTGACAAGTGAATAATGTGATAGTATTTAAGTTAAATATAAAAATAAGATTAGCCAGCAAATCTTAGGGTTAACCAATTATCTAGATGTATCTTTGTAGCCTGTCAGATTCCCAAAGCGGTGTATTAATAACACCACGTTTCACCAGGTGTGCGAGGTCTTACATATTAAAGGCGAGTCTACTGCCATCTGCCAAGAACGTTTATCGCAGTATTGCTAGAGGGTGCATCAGTAACGCTGCTGATTATTCCTCGTCATGGTAATAAAATACACCCTAACTTGCTTTGTACGACACTATTTATATCTATTGTTATAAATAAATAAATAAATAAATGTAAGCCACATTTTTGTTGGTGGTTGGACTTCTTTCAAGTCCGCTTGGCTTGCTACCACCATCTTATCAAAATCTGTCGCCATAATAATAATGTTAACAGCATTATTGTGTTCCGACAATTGTGATAAGATAGCCAGCTCCTCTGTGGTCGAGGGATCCAGGTGAAGCCCGATTCGATCATCGGCCCTTGTCGTCACTTACCATCAGGTGAGATGAAGGGCAGGAGCTTACCCGTCTAGCATAAAAAGAAACATTAATATAACATACTCACCCGCGCATCTTATGATTCTGCGCGCTCGACAGCGTGGAGAGAATGACGTCAGCGCCTTCCACAATGCGGCGTTCTGTGGCCAGCAGTTGGTCTGGTCTCGGTCCCGTATGGCCGCTACCTCCCCCGCGTAACTATAAGGCGTCGATAGTTATGAAAATTAGAATTAGTTGGCTTACTGCCGCACTCAGAGACGTTAATGAGTACTAAACGTTAAAAAATGACAATTCAAAACTAGTCGCCATCCTTGCCGGGTCTATGGTCTAGATTTGAATGAAAATTGTTGACATTAAATTTTCTCATTAAAGTCATTCATTAAAGTTAATTGACGTCTCTGAGTGCGGCAGTAAGTAAGCAAATTCTAAATATCAATAGAGATTATTTACTTAGAAGTTGTTTTTAATTAAGGAATAGATATTATACAATATACGAGCGTAATTAACGCTTGTAATTATGAGTTACCAAAGCGATTCGTTTTTCCACTTCTGAGATGCGTGTTTCACAGTACGCTACTCGCATGGGGTCCTTTCCCTGTGCATCCATTGCCGCCGCCTTCCACATGTTTATTTTGGCTTCTAAGTGCGAGATCTGCAAAAGTTAAAATCATATTACCATTTTAAATATGTAAGATTAATTTGGTTACTTATGGGCAAATTGCGTGCGAAAAGCCTTACAGTATGTTGTTGTACTTCGGCAACATAATTAAGCAGTTGATAAATGCTCAATTGTATATAGATGATCGCGTCCATCTTGAGATACTATAAGCTAAGTAGTGTTCACACAGGCCGACCTATGGCTAGGTGACCGAGATGATGTAACTCTCCAATAGCCACAGGACCAGTATGGTCGATTACGTTTACATAATATTCTTCCACCTACAGGATTTATGATTACGTTTATATTGTATATTTATTGAGCTATCCTTTCACCAGTGGCGAACGTCACATGAGTAAATAAACGAATCAGAGAATAAGCTTGGCATCTGGCTGCCATAGTCCGACAACTTCGTGCGCGACGCTCCTGTGGTATGAGAGACGGTGCCGGGGACGTGGCACTCCAGATGCCAGCGGGGACGGGCGATGTGGGGAGGACGGAAAACTCGCTCTTCCCCGCGTCACCTACTTCCGCCAACATCCAGAGCGAGACTGGAAAAAATCGGATTAGCTCGCACAGCCAGTTGACAAGCTTTTACTCTGTTCCGTTTATTTACTCTTGTGGCGAACGTACAGCTCTCAGTAAACATCACAAGACTATAAGGTAATTTACCGCACACCGATGCGGTAAAGTAACCTTGTAGTGTTGTGCGAGCTACAATTTGTAGGTACCTCATTGCTGAGAGCAGGGTTCACAGGTTCTTGTTGCGCACGCGCTGCATCTCTTTGAGCGAGTTGTTGGGAGCTGACGTCACGTGCACGTGGGTGCATTGCCTCTGCGCGCCCCACACGAACCATTCGAAAACGCTCCTCTGCATAAAAAAGCCAAGAACACAATGACAAATGACAAAAGCTTATTTCTTAAAAGGCAACTATAATTATATTAAATAAGTAGTATATTATTAGAATTGTGTTAAGTAATTTTTTAGATTGGATTGGTCCGTGAATTGATCTGTTGCAAAGTTGCAAACTGATTATAGAATGTTGAACAATTAACATAAAACAATCTTTTAAATGTACATATATGTAGTAGGAATATCAAACAACAGTTTAAAAAATAACTCACGTTTAGGCAAACTTTGCCTGATGCTTAGTAACCTAATGACTAGTTCATCGACTGCAGCATTGCTTGTTGCACAAATTAAAATCTTGCCGCGGTTCTGTTGCATTTTTCCAAGTGAATCATAGAAATACGACATGACTATTGCACAAATTACACTTGACTTTCCTGCAAGAGAAATGTTATATGTATTGTCTATTACAAAAAAAATATATTACAAAATTACTTGTATTAACAACCATAGAGGGTTGGTGTCAGACAGGCGGCCGGCTGTAAAACCTAAGCCAAAACCTTGAGCAGTACGGAATGTTGTCATTCCAATCACTCTCTCCGTTCATTGATCTCTCGACATGGTCCGTTCCGCCTCTTCTTTTCTATACATTCATTCATCACTAGCACCTTTACGGTGTGATGGATGATATGAACCAAAAGGGAGTGGATGGCTTGATGACGTCTGACCGATATGAATGGAAGAGGAAACATACTGCGCCGACCCCAGATAGAATGGGAACAGGGCAGGGAGAAGTAATAAGACTTGTATTAACAGCCATTGTGTTAAGATTTTATATATTACCTGTGCCTGGGGGACCTTGCACCATCTGTATCCAGGGCTGATCACTAAGTGCCGCCCCTACTGAGCACCTCACAGCAGTTTGCTGACTCGGATTCAGAGCCGTTGTCCACTGAAAATTAAATGTACTATTGCAACAAAACAAATGAAGGCCATTAAAAGGAAAAATCTAATAAAGGAGAACGCGGAAAATTGCATCGGCTCGGCGTAAATGGAACCTGATGTGCGTGCCAGATAAGTCTGCGTGTGGTCAAA
Source organism: Cataclysta lemnata (assembly GCA_963931975.1). Classification (NCBI taxonomy): domain Eukaryota; kingdom Metazoa; phylum Arthropoda; class Insecta; order Lepidoptera; family Crambidae; genus Cataclysta; species Cataclysta lemnata. The sequence continues at coordinate 8,911,721 of OZ008352.1, forward strand.
ATTGGAACTAAAACTTTGTCTGCTATTTTCTTTGTCTACGAGTGTCAAGTGTGTTAGCGAGCAGCACCACCCATCGCGCGCAGACTTATCTGGCGAGCATTTTAGCTCAGATTTATGTAATTTTTTTTGTTTATTAAAAATAAATATATGCGATGTACGTAATCTCAGTCAAATAAAGAAAAAAATGCTTTGATTATCCTTTTACGAGCGAATTTATTATTCGATGAAAATAACAAAATATCGAGTAAAATAGGAAATAGTGGCGATTGAATTACATAATATACATATTATGCATTTTCCTAGATTACACTTTCACGCGCATCATATCATATTTCAAGGGTAGTAAATAATAACAACAAGGCGAACTTTAGGCTAAAATAGAAAATAAACTGGGGTAAATTTTTGCCGTGTGGTGACGGCAGAGTAGAATACAATTGTCACCACCCCAAATCTCTCCCGTAGGTGTCATACAAGGTGACTAAGGATAAATCCGTAATGAGGAACCGGCAGCAGCGTTCCTCTTATACCAGCTAGCAATGTACTCCGACTTTTGTGCCTGATAAATGGCAATAGGCTAGCCACCTATTACACGGGACCTAACATAATTGGCGAAACGTGGGTGCTAGTTCACCTCTGCCTACCCCTTCGAGGATATATGCGTGATTTATGTATGTATGTAATTTATTAAAAAACTCGCGCAATTTATTTTATATTTCAATTCTGTAAAAAATTGGTGACGTCACCGCGGTCGCTGTAAAGTGATTGAACGGTCAGGCTAGATAATATAAATATGTACCTACATAATTATGCAAGTTAAGTAGAGTAACGCAAGTTTTCACCAACAGCACCTAACTTTAAAAGGTCCTTTTTAATTGGAATTAAGGTTTAGTTGTTTAATTTCAAATGTGTTATAGTACTTGTACAAATATATGAACATTATAGAAATTCAATGATAGATACCTGGTTTTTTATATCAATAGCAAGATTATTATCGTGTCTAATAAAATGTCGTGGCTCTGGCCTCAGAATGACTTCGCTTAGAGGAGATCCCGCCAGGTATGCCATTGCTTCAAAGAGCGACAGTTCATTATTAATGGAAGCCAAACTTATTCCTGTCATAACTTCACCAAGTTTAAGATTTTTCATTTTTACAGTATATGTAGCTTGTAATGATATATTATAAAACGAGTTCCTATTACCTGAAATAAACAATGAACTGTAATTTTCGATTTCAAAAAAATGGTCTGAATGTTTGAAGAACTGTAGTTACATAGGTTCTTTAATATGTTAATTAAATCACAATATTCGAAAATTGTTATAGGTAGTGAATAAAACTAACTTGGCGGTGATGGGAGACTTTTAACATTGTGAACAAAGAAAAACCTCTCGGTAACACCATTTTCAGATCCAAATGTAACAAGTAGTATTTCACCAACTCTCGGCAGAAACCTTAAATCTGATGTTGGTAATGAAACTGAAATAAAATAATAAACAATAGTTAACCACGTTTTGGAAATATCACATAAAATATGTTAAAAACTGTTAAATAGGCGTTTTTCAAAAAAGACACATGTGATGCACAAAAACTGATTATTGTATTTTAAAAATTTTATTGTGATTTCTTATCTCTTTTGATAAAATACTCTCAAAACTAATTAAAAATAATAAAATACTTCGGTATATTGAAAAACAACGGGATAGTCCTAATTTTTATGAAAAAGTTCGTAGGAAAATGTTCCGGTTCGTCACAAACTAAACATGTAATATATATTATTTAGCCTTATTTTAGCCTGAATTCGAAAAGAAATGTTTTCAATTATATTATATATTTATGAGTTCAAGATACGCCTGTAGAGCATAAAACAGTGACATTGTTTAGTTAATAATCTTACCTGAGACTTAACATTTTCTACAATGTAGGTGGGACATGGATTTTCAATTTCTTTTTGCTGATACTTTTATGATATTTCAATAATAATGATAAATGGGTTGCACATAATAGTCAATTTTGTAACTTAAATGTATAATTATTATATATACATGCAGTTTATTTGGGTACGGTGTATACAAAAAATATTAAAAAAAACTTAAGTCTAGGACACCCCAAATTTGTAAATGTACATCTTTTTTGAAAAACGCCCAAATATGTTAAACATTGTTTTATTGTATCTTACCATCCACATTCAAATAGTAGAGATCAAAGCTACATTCCTGGGTTGGTACTGGAGGAAGTGAAGCAATTCTCATTTGTAATTTAGTAGTCTGATTTTTTATTTTTTTATGTGCTAAAGATAAGCATTCCCATATTTCCATTAGTAATAAATCACCAATTAACCTGTAAATTATTTAACAACGTGAGTAAATAGCCATGAGCATGTATTTACTAATAACAATCATGTTATGATGTATCAATATATATCTTGGTAATGCGACTTACTCAACATATTGGTTATGATGACTGAAGGAATGAAAAACAGCTAATGGTGGATTATTATGCCCTAAAATGGGGGGTGGATCTTTGAATTTAAGTTGCTCTTCCAACCAATGTGGGTTCCAACGCAAAATCTTTATTAAAGTTATTTTCTCCAGTGAAAATAGTGGTGCTTGTCTGATATCCATCATATTAGTTTTAATTGAACTTGTTTTCTTCATCTTGTTACCTTCTTCAATTTCGAAATAGTGTATTTCAGGCGAGGTGTCAGAGAAACGAACTGATTTTTTGACCTTTTTTGGTGGTAATGGTTCCACTTTAGAATACGGTTTTCCAGAAATACATTCTTCAGTCTCTGTTAATGGTTTAAGGCTTTTTAAGGGTACTCTTGCCTCTGTTTTGCTTGTATCATTTGTTTTATTATTGGATTTGGAGTCTTTAGATCTCTTTTTGTCATCCAGCTTTACTTTAATATTTTCATTCTTCTCTGATTTCTGTGAATGTTTTTTATTTTTATTTTCTATACTGTCACTTAATTCTGCTTTATGATCTTTTTTCACTGTTCGACTATATCGCTTTTTCCTAGATTCATGATTATGCGATTCAGGAGACTTTGCTTCTTTAGAATCATGAGTTTCAACATTGCTTTTATCTGAATGTGATTTATGTGGACTATCTTTCCTTTTCATTGGTTTGACAACCTGCACAACATCTGTTAAAAAAGCTCCTCTATTTGAAGCAGTTATTTTAATGTTAGGGACTGGTTTAGCTGTGTTGTTATCATCTGTTTTATTTTTGTTTTTCTCAGCATCTCCTCTTTCTTTCATGGCTATTTCTTTAAGTTTTTTTTTACGTTCTTCCTTCTGCGAGTTAGATATGTGTATTTTTGAAGAATGCTTTCCTTTGTTATCACATTTAGAATGCTTACTTTTATCTGTGTAAAAAAATAAATGATATAAAAGTTTGTAGGAACAAGCTATAAAGAAAATTAAGCCTATTTATTTTATTATAATTAAGCCCTTATAAATTAATTATGAAAATCCAAAAAATATGGTCGCTACAAAGACTTGAATTACTTTGGAAGAGCAATTATCCTAGTTATGAAAATATACTCACTGTTAAGTACTGTGGTATTTTGAGACTTCTTCTTTGGCAAATGAACTTGAGGTGCAATCAATTGTGCTTTTTTGGCTTCATTTTCTGTAATAGATGGTGGCTCAGTTTTATTTATTTCTTTGAAATACTCTTCTGTTTTTGAACTGATTCCATCACATACATCAACAGAAAGATTTGGTGTAATATATTCAATGATTCTTGCTTTATCATGAGTTGGTATATTGGTACAAATGTTATTTTCACAACTTTCAGGACCATCTTGTTTACAATCTTTGTTATTATTATTAATTTCTGGTAAATCACAATGACTTGATGACTGTGGAGGTATAGTAATCAAGTCATCCATGTAAAGTTCATCTTCATCTAAAAACCTGTCATCTGTGATTGGATCATCATCCATTTGACTATATGAACATTCATCTTGGTCATCTGTTTTTATGTCCCTAGATATTTTTGTAAAAGGTTTGCCAGGAGAGTTTTGAGATAATCTTAAGTACCAATGTTCAGATTCACTATCACTATCACTGTCCAAAGTTATAGGCTCATCATCATGTCGCAAATATTCTTGTTTGACATGAAATGCTTCAAATTCTAAAAACTCATTTTCTGTTTTAATATTTAATTCATCAACCTGTTTGTGTGGCTCTTCAGATATGGGCTCTAACTTGGGTTTTTTAATTATTGGTTCTTGATGCTTCATACTCTGTTCTGTGTCACTATCAGACAGTACTATACAAACATTATCAATATCTAAATCTTCAGATTTAGTGGTAATTCTATTATTTTCAAAATTTTTCCGTTTTAATGGGGGTTTGTCTTCAATAATTAGTGACACCATGCTTGGATCAATTTTGCAACTATCGAAGCTAGCTATTTGTTCTTCAAATTCTTCGAATTCGTTTTCATTTTGAAACGTAATTCTATCAATTATTGGAATAGCTGTATCTTTAAAAACTTTGAAAACAAATTTTTCACTATCATTAACTTTGCCAAGTGTTACACCCGCTGTCCAACCAATTCCAATTAAGTCACTATCTTTTACAGCAAATGGTGTATTTGGAAGAATTTTTTTTGTACCAACAAAGATTCCATTTGAACTCTGAAACAAACAATATAGGTGGAAGGACATCAGTATAATAAAATAATTTAAAACAAAACATGTTTAACTGTTGCACTCAGTGACGTCAATTAACTTTATTTAATACTTAATGTCAAAAAATTTCATTAAAATACATGTAGACCATAGACCTCGAAAGAATGGCAATGAGTCACAGAGTTATAATGTTATTAGGCCAAAATTTCATTTGAATCAGTATTAAAATGTATATATTTGCTTATTTTGTTTTTTTTTTTTACAAATTTTTAGTAATTTTGTCCATTCAAGTTATTAAGCTGATGTGAAGGGGGTTTTGGGATTTTTATTTAATTGATTGAGACAATTTGCAACACTGAAAAAGTATTCAAATGCATAAACAAGTTAGTACAGACACCAGTCTCTCACAAACTTTCTAATATAAATTGTTTATTTTATCAACAAATATAATTATCATCAAAATTTGTTACAAATGCAGTATGACCAGTTACTGCCTTTTTCGTTAGGACAACAGATGCATTCTAAAATTCATATTGATGAGTCATCGAAGCATCCGCTTAATTATAATTCATATCATTCCTCACCCATTAAAGGCACCGGTAATCAATAAATGTTGGTGTAGAAAAGGTATAAGTGATTACTATTTTGATTTTTATTATAATACATACATTACATTTAAATATTAGAAAAATTATTACAGAGAAATTTTTGTCAGAAAATGTTCGAAAATTTATAGTCTTGATGTGGGAATTGCGATGGATAGGACAATATTGAGTGACCAATTAATGGAGAGAGTGATTGGGATGACAACATTTAAATACATAGCGATGTATCAATTATCCTTACATACACTGTTTTTGGTGGTTTGTTCATTAGGTACGTGTACTAAAATATATTATTTTTAGGGTCCCTTGCCGTGGATTATATCCCATTATTATTACAAAAAAGAGGAGGGCATGTGCCCTAGCAGTGGCGGATAAAGGGTAGATGATGATCACAGAGTTTACATACCTAATTATCACAGTTATAATAATTTCAATGGTCTATTTAATTTAATAAACTGATGAATATAATATTATGTACCTATATAAATGTCTTCTATGCTGGCCTGGGAGCACACAAATAACAAAATATGGGCTAAGGGAGATTGCCCGGTGTAGACTGATAAGCACTTTGGGGCACCCAAATGGTGGAGGGACCACCAACCACAGCATACCCAAAGAGGGTTGGTGTCAGGCAGGTGGCCGGTTGGAATGGATTGGAATGTTGTCCATTCCAATGACTTTCTCCATTCATAGATCTCTCAACATGGTCCTTCTGTCTCTTTTCTTTACATTAATTCATAACTAGCACTTTTCAGATGTGATGGATGATATGAATCAAAAAGGAGTGGATGACTTGATGATGTATGACCAATATGAATGAAAGAGGAAACATACTGCGCCGACCCCAGATTGAATGGGAACAGAGCAGGAAGAAGTGTCACCAAGATAAATTATTTTATGTTGAAATTGTTTTCTTTTTAAAGTTGGTGAAAGTGTCATTTAGATACCTAATTATGGTAATAATAAATTCAGTTTTGTGAGATTGCTTTATTTTAGTTCAAGATTGATTTTTTTATTTTTTATTTATATAAGGAAACAAACAGTCATTTACAATAAATATTACATAGCAATAGTTATAAAACTTAAGACCTACAGTGCCTATAATGAGATCATACGTTTTATATTTGTTAATATGAGCCACTAAAGGCCAAGACTATGGGTACAGCTTAATCGTGAAGTACTCATTTAATTGATTAAATGAGTACTTCGCCATTTCCTTGCAATAATGGCAGTATAGCCTTATATGGCACCTGTATGGCGTATAGTATAGCCCTGCTAAAATATTGTAAATACTTATTGAAATGCGGAAGTGTAAAGAATACAGAAACCCCCTATCTAACCCCCGAATACAGAAACGGTACCCAAAGTTAGAATCTTGCATAATATTTAAGTGTTGTCAAAATTAACGTTTTTCCATTCAAATAATCTGACAGTCCACTTAACTTTATTTTTAAGCAGTGCTTAAAATTTAAATAGCGTTTCTGTATTCGGGGGTTAGGTACATAAAAATAAGTTGTTGTTTACCTTTAGGTCAGTTATGATCAGGTGATTTCTTTGAAAATTTATCACACAATGATTTCGTGATATGACTAAACTAGAAAGAGTTACATCGTTGTTTAAACCTCTCCCAATAGTCACCTCGTCTCCTTCTTTGAACGTGAATTCCTCGTTTCCAAATGTTTGTCTACACAATTTCCACTTGGCCATTATTGTTATTTAGAGATACGTTTTGTAAATATTTTTTTTTCGTGTCTCTAAAAAGAAACCGCTACGGAGATAATGAAATGCATAGCATTAATATTTTTTATTTAAATCTATGTTTCCATCCCGTTCGGCAGCAACGATAAAATATTGAAATGTTTTGACATGACAGTGACACACACAACACAATGAACTTTTTTTTAAATTCTTCCTTTTCTGGGAAAGCTAAGGAATCTAACCCAAGATCTCCATGTCAAACACAATATAATTTTGTATTTCAATGATTCCGCTTACTTCAATGTCAACACGGATCCTTGTGTATCAAAATAATATTATTTATCTTTCACTGCACAAAGTCCATTCAGAAACACTATTTACATTATGCTATTGAAAAAAAACCTGATTGACTTTACACCATAAATAAGCGCGCCATAGGCTCCCTTTTTTATTTATTTTCTAATTCTGTGGACGTAGTATAAGAAACAGGACTGAGCACTAGAGCCGAAAATACAAGCAGAGTGAGAAGTATAGAAGTGGAGTTGTTCGTCCTCTTCTAATTACAATAATTGTCAGAGGAGTGTTTGGCGCGTTTCGTGGTGTCAGTCAGATTTATTTTCACTAATTAAAAAATTGTTTCAGAGTGGATTTTGTGCAGTGAAAATGGTGTTATTTTGATGCACAAGCATCCGTGTTGATGTGCAATTATGTAGAATCATTGAAAATGAGTCTCATCATGTGTTTGATGTTGTGGTGAAGATCACTATAAAAAGTGGTTTTATCCATTTCATCAAGCACCATCATTAACTCTGTTACCATTCAATTCGCGCCAAGTACTCATATTTTAACGTAAAATTAATTTCATTCATACATTTTACCCACTCATTATTTCATAAGACTACAGATAAAATATACATTAAAGACTTGGCTGTATGGGCTAGACCCTTTGTCTTCCCTAAAATATAGGGAGAATTTGAAACTAACTAACTAACAATAATGGTCATGTCAACTTTTGTCGGGGGGAAATTGCAAAAAAGGGACAGAGGCTCTCACTCGGCTCGTTTTTCCTCTGATAAAATTTGTTTTCCAAAGTAAATCTTATAACGTACGCATATGTTTTGTTTTAGTATAATACCCCTTTTACACTATGCTCCTGCCACTGCTCCTGCTCTCAGCGGCTATGTTGCCGTAAATGCATGCCTCGACATGATCGTGTTTACACACTGCCCTGCCCGGATTGCAGTGGACGCAGGTTCGTTTCTCGCATTAAGGCCATAATTTTTCGAACTTTTTCTAACCACCAAAATTATATCTTAATCTAATTTAAATAATTAATACATAGTCATTGAAAAATAAATAAAAATTAAAAGTATCAAGACCATTTAGTCCAATTTCCCCAGTATTCCCCTCTACAATTTTTATTTTCCAATTTGCCATGAGATTCTGATAGGCCAATACAATAAAACACTAACCCCCGAATACAGAAATGCTACTTAAATTATGAGCAACGCTACTTAAATTTCGAGCACTGCTTACAAAGTCTCGCATTAAAAAATCATTTTATCAGACTTTTGATGTCCCCACTACTAGGGCACAGGCCTTCCCTATGAATATAGGGAGAAGCGACGTAACGAGGGGCAAAATGTAAACAATCATGATGTGTCTTTTAATACAAAGATCATCACCAACCTTTTTGATCCCCACTGCTGTGGTACAGGCCTTCCCTACTGATCACCAGCCCTTTATATGATCCTCACTGCTGGAGCACAAGCCATCTCTACGGAAGAATATAAGGAGAATGGACCATAACCCACTACACTAGGCCAGTGCGAATAGGTGGATATCAACGACTGCAGATGCACCTGGGACCAAAGGCTACCTAACGTGCCTTCCGCTAACCCCCGAATACAGTAAAAGTTTTAGTCCTGCTTAACATTTAAGTGTTGTCAAAATTGGCGTTTTTTCACACAAATTCTGACAAGTGTTGTCCACTTAACTTTATAAGCATTGCTCAAAATTTGAGTAGCGTTTCTGTATTCGGGGGAATGCCTGTCAAAATTTGTATGGAAAAACGTAAAATTTGACAATACTTAAATGTTAAGTAGGACTCAAACTTTAAGTTGCGTTTCTGTATTCGGGGATGAATCACTGTTTTTCTCGTATTTCTAAATAGGAATCCATTTTGAATATTTTTTGTTATATTCATAGAATTAAAATAATAAGTAGTAATATTATATTTCTACGCTCACACCAATTATCCAGCCCAAAGTAATGATTTAAGAACTTGCGATATGGATACTAGATAACGGGACAATTTTACATAGGTACTATGTGTACATACATAGTACCTTAACCTTAAATAAATAATATACGGCGCATACGTGCATACGGTACAAGCACTCGGCGCGAAGTGCACAGATCACTAAGAGAGACTGTGAAGTCTGAATGTAAACACAGGATGCCCCTGCCGCCGTCCGCTCTTTGAAGTCCGCAGAAAAACCGCTCTTTGGAGCATTATCGGGGCAGGGACATGAGCAGCGGCAGCGGCATGGGAAGTATCGCGTTTCCATTCAGTCCTGCTCACTTCCCGGCCCACTGCCCTGCTCTCAGCGGCTGAGTGTTAACGAGGCATAACACTATTTTGACAGTGTTCAGTCCTGATGTATTAATATTACGGCCATGATTAATTCTCTTTTTAATGGAAGGCAAAGAAGTCTAGCACATACAGATATTTGTACTTTTTCTTGAATTTTAATTAAAATGTGGATGTCACACATTTTAACGCATCCAAGGAGCGCTTGGAGACTGATGAAGTGGTGAAAACCACCACAACACTTATTTTCATTGATTCCGCATAACATACACAAAACACGCCTATATAGGCAGAGGTAAACTAGCACCCACGTTTCGCCAACTATGTCAAGTCCCATGTAATAGGTGGCGAGCCAATTGCCATTTATCTGGCAAAAAAGTTTATAAGCATGAGGAGTGGAAAACCCCTTACTGCCCCTTTATTTCTATTAAGCAAAAACAGAACAAGCCCAGCGACAACAATAGAAAAAAAGGATCTATTACGTGACTAATTATAATTGTTTTTAAGAACCAATCAACCAGTCAACTTTAAAAATGTGTATCCCGGTTGTTATTTCAGTTGAGAGTCTAGATTGGTTTTATTTGGAAGCTAATATGATAGAGAATAATAATAACTCCTATAATTGTATAGTCATATGCACTTGATTATGATATTTAAGTTTTATTGTAAAAATTTGCTTAACCCTTTCCCTACGGGCGTCAACTATAGTTGATTTCACAATGGCCTCCCTGAGTACGGCTGTCAACTATAGTTGATTTTGCATAGACTCTAGAAAAACATTTATTATAAAATCTGTGTCCATGGCATAACGGTTTTAACGGCATAAATTCAAAATTGTCATGTTGGTTATTCCTATACCATAGACAAAAAAATCAAACTAGTTTCCTTTCCGGCACAAAAAGCCCGCGAAATTCCCTTTAACTTTAGTGTCAACTATTGTCGCCTCCCGTACTACAGTGTGGTCATCGGTTGAATTCAAGATGGCGTAGTGAAGATATGAACATAAAAATGGGTATATCGATATTCTTTTTTCTTTATATTATCGGGTAAATAATAAAATTCTCGAAGACTTTTAAAAAAAAATTAAATCAGTTAGGTATTGAACGTGACCAGTGCATATAGTGGAAAAAACGTATCTACATAGTATAATTGCATACATACATACATTTATTATCCCTTCATTTATTTTGTACACAATAAATCTTTATTTAAGATTGTTTCTTTAATTTTTATCATTATTAGTAATTTAAATTATTGTCTTTATTATTACCTAATATAAGGATATCATATCGATTATCGACACAATTAATAAGACTTGACGTTTTGTCGATAACTTTAAACAGTAGTAGCACATCACTATAGTACAACTGTAAATTTTGCTAAAAATGAACAGTGATATTTTGTGATATTTAGACTAATAATTGTAGTATAAATGAAAAAATCTAGTAAGTTATTGAATTTACTTCATAAAATCAAAAACATTTCATAATAAATTCAGTGATTAGTGTCATTATGTGAAAGTTCCGTATGGACTCAACATTTATTTTATGTATTTTTTTCTATGTAATATAAACAATAACGTGAATGCAATTTCAATAAAATATTAGTTAATGAATACATACTCAAAATTTCAATAACTCAGGACTTGTAGTTTTAGAAATATCAAGTCAAGTGAAGTGGAGCTATATTTCCGTATAGTTGAAAAGAAGTGCCCGTATTGGGGGGTGACATTGGTTTCCAGCAGCCCGTAGGTAAAAGGTTAAATAAGTGCATTTTTTGTACAAAAATAAAATTTCTCACCCGATATCCAGTGTTTTGTGGGTTATTTGTTATTTTATCATGAACACAAAGTATTTGACATAATTATTGTTTTTATTTTACATAAATAGAACCACTACTTTTTATAAGAATCGAATTTTTTGTACATATAGTCGATAGGTAGTAATAAATATCTTAGTAAAGTAATAAAAAAATGCAATAATTTTTCTTAATTTTTTTAGCTATATTTTTTGTCGATAATTTATGATCTAGTTTCACCCTCTTGCTGGATTATACTTTATCGAGGGTCACACTGTATATAGGGATATAGTTTAATAAGGACCGGAACCATTACTGCCCATACCTCCTCAGTCGAGTCGAGTAATTAACTGTCAAACTCAAGGTACATCGCGATCTACCTTGAGGTCTCCTCTAAGCTTGTCAACGGCGCTTTCCACGTTATTTCTGCCTCTCTCCCTGCATATCTCCTCGGGGAAATGAAAATATTTTCCTCTTGCTCTAACTCTCACTAAATCCCAAAACAAAAAGTGGTGGAGAGAGATTTGTCCACGTCCACTATATCAATCAAACATTGGATATACAACAAATAAGCACAAAATTTTCATTCCGGTGTGTACGATAATATACCTGCCATATTTCAAAGATAGCCCTATATTGGAGGGTGAAGGCGTAACTGAACATACTGATTTTAAGGGTGTTTTTAAGATTACCTTAAGGTGGCCTCGACTAAGGCCGAGTGAAGAATATCTTGAGGAAACGACTCTGTATATGGGTGTTAGCCTACCTAATAACTCAACTACTTGCCAATTTATAGTAATGTAGATTAAAGAATTATTGAAAAAAAAGTAGGTCAGTAAAATTTTTGTTAGGTACTTAATTAGTAATTAGTCTTTACCAGAGGCGGATTAGTAATAATTATAGCAAGCAGTAAATGCTACGAGCCCTGCGCATTTGGGGGCCCCGCACACCAACGTTTTCTGAAAATGGTAATGTTATTTCTAGACTAATTTTCCTAATATTTTTTACATTTCCACTATTTCACACCTATCATCTAGCTAGGCCAAAGTTAAACTGTCTACACACCTAAGCCGCCGGCCCGCCCACGGCGGCACGAACTCGGAGGGCAAAGCCGGTGGCCTGATTTTAACGATCTTGATACTAGATGACAGACAATTTTGATTACATTCCTATAATACTGAATTGAGAATAAATGTCCGTGTCTTTTTTTTTTTTTTCTCTTTATTATTTTAGGGACTTTTGTAAATATAATTACATGCCAGTCCCATCGTGACTGTTTCTTAGTTTAAGATCTTATGGCTAAGCTTTCCTCTACAAATTTATAAATCAACAAAGCTTTCTTAGAAGATGGTTCTGATAATAAGCTCTGAAATGTACCCACATCAAATGTCCGTGTCAATCTCAAATATTTGCCCATACAAAGATTCAAACCCGGGACCTCTTGGCCGACAGCCAGCGATCTGACCATTCGACTAAACTGTCACCCAATGTTAACTAAGGACTTAATATTCAATGTGTTATTTATGATATAAAACAGGAAAAAGAGGTAACCTAAAACTTTCTTTAGGATTTCAATAATTTATCACCATCGTCACCATCCCTTGAATATCCCCACACAGGCAGGGGCACAGGCCTTCCCTGTGATGGAAGAAAATAAGCAGAATGGGACAAAAACTGAAGAAAATAAGCAGAATGGGACAAAAACTCATGACCCATCACGCTAGCCCAGTGCGGATTGGTGGGTCTTCTTTCTTACATACTTACATTACTTACTTCTTGAAGTATTGAAATTGTAAAGAAAGAAGTGTTTGTTATTGCGTTGCGCAGAGAAAGCTCGCCGGGCGAGCGCGGGGTGGGCGGCAGCTGGCGCAAATAGCGGCAGCGCGCAGTCCGCCTCCGAGCTCAGGCGGCAGTCCGCGCCCGTACGCCCTCCGCCGCACTCCGCGCCGCCTCGCGCCCACTCGCGACACCTCGCGCCTCCTCCACCACCTAGCGTAGTGCTGTCTCAACTCACCACCAACCATCCCCCTTTCACAAAGTCATCAAATTTTACACTGCTGCTGGAACATTCAGCAGCAACTACTGTCTTAAGTCCCAGTGAATTACTTGTGAATAGTTCCACCACCCTGGCCCTTCCAGGAGTGCTCATCAGGAGGGCATTCTGCTCCACGTGGCCCCAGAATCGATAGAGAAGAGACACCCTTCCTCTTCGTGTCATCCCTCTCAAGGTCGTAGGGGAGGTAAACAGACCACTTTCATTCATAATTTATTTTAGAGCCATTAATAAAATTTATGGCTGTAGCTTTGCTGTTTTATGCGGTGTTATTTTAAAGATTCGGAGGACCTACAGTGTTTCAAAAATAGCAGTATTTTTAAATACATGAATTTAAAACATTTCCGGCATTAAGTATGGAGTATTGTTTTTAAACGAATATGCATCATTACTGACTAATGATATTGATATTTTGAATCGTTACGGGTTTGCGATCTGTGTGAAGTGTATGACGAGCAGTGACCCATTTTCGCATTTCAACATTCGGCATCTCCACATCGTTTGGCAATATGTAGGTAAGACAATTTGCTTTCACGAATTCTCTGGAGGCTATTTATAGGAAACGGGCTACTTATGTTTTTGACAATAGCTATCATCTGACGAAGCGGCACGGAACAAACATTCTTGATACAAAGAAACACAAAAAAGCTAAAAAACGCAACAACTACAACTAAATTTCTCATTGCCAGGGAACTATTTTTTTATGTAATAAAGGTAGTTTTAAGGGAGTAGGTAGTTTCAATAAGGTTCTCACAGTCGGAAGTGCTGACTAGCCTAGGGGAGTAGTTCTAGCAGCCATTTGCGACTGGCGTTCGATCAACAAATACTACGAACAAATACCTCGGTGTCAGCCACCCCTATTTATTTGTCTGTAGTTGCGTGCACGAAATAACAGGTCGGTACACTCTGTCAATTTACTTAAATGTCTGACCCCCGAATACAGAAACGCTAAACCGTTACACAGCGTAAATAGTTCCTGCACGTGCTGTAACAATTTACAGGGTAAATTCAAACATTACGATAATGAAAATAAAACCGTCGATTACGACAATATAAAGACCAGCAAAAGTAAAGATCTTATTGCTCTAAAAATCAAAGCACGCAGTGCTCTAATATGGTAATTAAAGTAACTGCCTCTATCATTAAGTTTTCATGGAAGTACGCGCCAATGGTTCTAAAATAAAATTCGTGTGACCGTAATTTCTTTCCGACATCCATCATTGTCAACGATAAATCATGTGAACAGAAGGGCATCGATTTGTGATGGCTAAGCTATTTCGAAGTGTTTTAGGCCGTAAGTGACTCAAGCTGGCGTTATTCAAATTAATTAATCTAAGTGCCGTTTTAGAATTTTTAGCAAAATGTTCATATATCATATATTATTTGATATGATACCTACCAACTACGGTTACCTAATATTTCATTTTCGGATAATGTTTAACTTTAATTAATTAACTCTCACTGCCTACCCCTTCGGGGATATAGGCGTGATTTATGTATTGTATTCTATTGTATTGTATTATTTAATTAAATAGATAGTCAAATCAAACAGGCGTAGCAGGTGTCTAACTTATTGTGTTCATCATAAATAATGTATGTGTTTAACGAGGTGAGAGGATTACTGTAATAAAACCACCGACGAGGCTCATTATTACAATTCTTTGACATGAAAAATAATATTACTTTTATTATAGTTGATATGAGTACTCAAAAGTTAATTTGTTTTATCTCATAAAATAAGATTCGTTGCTTCATACATAAATACTGCTTACTGGCAGGTCAACCTGAATGACTTCAATTTATCATGACTACGTTGGACTGTAACAATACCACGCTGACCTACTTATTTCCGTTTAGTTCGGTTCATTTATTTTCATTTCGTATCATTATATTTCGTCTTGCTTTCGCCCTAAATAATATAAGCGACACCACGGTTAGGTATCTATATACTCCTCCATTGTTCATCAAAATCTATCGGCAAGTTTTCAATTACAAATACAGGATTCGAATTGTAAGCTTAATTTTGTAAAGCGGTAGGTAGATGTTATGTCATATGTGGGCCTTATACCATTTACCGTAACATTAACCTGAGTATTGATTTGTTATAGCCCTTAGTTTCCTCGTATGTACGACACTCCCGGGACAGATGGTGACAATAACAGGTATTCTGCATTGACTAATATAAGACTTGTCCCTGCCACCACGATATCAGCTAACTAAAATACATCTACAGATTAAGAAAACACCCCCGAAACTGATTACTAATTCCTAGTTCCTATAAATTCTCTATACAATGAAAAATCCTCTGCTTCTTTATAAGTTGATACAATTATTATTTTTTTATTTACTCTTGATTGTTATATATTAATTGGTCTATATTTTTATTAAAAAAAATTAGCTCCAAAAGCTATCCTGGAATTCATGGATATTGTTCTGAAGTAGTTTTTATATATTTACGTTGGATATGTTCGGTTTATTTTGAAGTTATAGTGACGGAAAATGCCGCATGAAAGTACTATAAATTGAAAGATAAATATTGTTAGGTACATCATAGAAAACTTATACGCAAACAAAACAACTCCCTATATATCGAAATTTTGAATACACAATGTTCCGGAGAATTCTTTGTGTTACTCTGTTTTTTATTATACGACCGATTTCTTAAAAGTTTGCGATACTTATTTTCTCCGTTCGTTCCCGTGATCGGATATCATAGTAATCTTCATTAAGTAGTAGAATACAATACTAAAAAGAATTGTGGACAAGAAGTAAAAAAATGCTTATAAGCTCGTCTCGATTTTCAAGTAATTGTAGGCCAGCTATCCATTCAATCAATATAATAACTTATTCACTGTGGGTAGTTTTATATCTATTTATGAACAGTTTTGCATAGAGCAGAGAATTAAATAGTAGAGGGATCATTAATTATTTAATAGAGGGCTTTCTTATGAGAAAAACGGAAATGACTTAATTCTTTAATAGTTAACATAATGTAATGAATTAATATAATGTAATGATCATATATATGCCGTGTGGTGACGGCAGAGTAGAATACAATTGTCACCACCCCAAATCTCTCCCGTGGGTATACCACCTAGCAATAGCAATGTACTGCGACTTTTGTGCCCGATAAATGGCAATAGGCTCGCCACCTATTACATGGGACCTGACATAATTGGCGAAACGTGGGTGCTAGTTCACCTCTGCCTACCCCTTCGGGGATATAGGCGTGATTTATGTATGTATGTATGTAATGATCTTAGAATATTACATGAACGTGTAAAATAGTTACAAAAGAGGCATCACAGGTTATTATAATATTATTTCAAACACTTAAATAAATGGAGTCACTGGAAATTAAGTCTTTTGTTAAGTCACCGCCGTGCCTGCTATTGATTAGTTTCATTTGCATACTTTAAATTTACCTCAACCTTTCAGGAGTATTGACGAAAAAATATTTATTCTTGGATGGAGGGCGGTAGAAAGCATCTTTTTCTATAGCAGTTGTGAGATGAGATGATGGCCAAAAGATTTTCCCGTGTGAATGAACATATAATTTCGAATATCTTCTTTATTGTATTTATTGGTTTGTACTTAATACTAAAGTATAAATACCAATTTTATTCTCAACAGTGTCAAAGAAGGCTTTTAGTGCATGTGTTCAAATTATATGGATATATCTGCTGGCATGAATGAACAGCCTTGGTTTAGTTAATTTAACAGAACTTTAGTATCAAACATTTGTTTAGAAATTTATGTTCCAAAGCTTTGTCGTTTGTTTTTCACGTCTGATATTTGAGTTATGGCATCAAAAGCGTGATTAATTCTACGAACAGTAGGAGTTCTGGAAGTAGTTTGCTTTAGAGATAAACGGCGTCGCTTGGTCGGCTCCGCTCACGTAGAAATTGGGAGGCTCTATTGGCACTTGGCCAATTGGATTGACCGAATTTTGTGAACATTCCAAAAGAGATTTCAGCTTTAATAGTGTACAAATAATACTATTAAAGTAGGCACGATAATCCATGTAATGTACAGTACAAAAAAATCCGAATGTAAAAATGTGTCAAACGATATAATACTCAACAGACTATAGAGGAAACAGTTTTGTACAATGCATAGATACATGCGCACCAATGAATCGTTTAAATGAGATTTTGAATTATGCAAGAAGTAAGATTTTAATTTAGTGTGTATTATATAGTAAGCATTATAATATTAATTTGATTTCAATTTAAAACCTATTACTAGACCTAACTACATGCTCACTATAATTTTAAAGTAATGCATGAACAGAAACCAACCTGATTGACTGCGATAATCATTTCACAGTCAACCTTAAGTGCTCTTACGTTATTTGACAGCAAAACAATTAATTTTGAGTAGCGTTAAATAAACTTACTGCGGGCAATATGCCCAAACCGTCCCTACTCAGAATATTATTATATAAATAGCAGCTTATGTCATGTAAGTACATATTAGTACTAGATAACGCAAAGAAGAGATTATATTTAGAGATGAAGATTATATTTATTTACTAGAAACAAAGAAGATGAAATTAAAAGTTCGGAACTCTTTAGATCATCGTATACGACAGATATATAGGTAGTTCATAAAATTATTCAGTTCGCGAACATCAAGAATTCCACTTTGCCATTAGATGGCTATGTGTGAATATTTGGAATTTGATTATAAGTATCATATAATTTTTTTTCAAACACGAATATTTTTTCAATTTCTCAAACTTCCTTATACGTAATACATTAATGCTTAAATGAAATTTAATAATAGGTTCCCTAATCCCAATGATAAGCGATCCTCATATAATATGCAGCTTTTTCAAATATACCATGCACCACCATGTCTCGAGAATATGGGTTTGTTTTCATATAACATACTTAACAAATTGTATTTTCATATAAACATAACAAATTTATCAAATTCTGGAAATATCAAAGAAAAAAACAATAATATGTTTATTTTACTGAGCTCTTGACACCGCACGTCGTACAAACTTAGATTTTATGTAATTTTAGAAAGCGGATTACTTTTTTTATTTATTATTATGGATAATTAATAGTAAAAAAAAACATTATCACAATTTGTATGTATCAAATTTTTTATCTAAATTTTATCTGAGTTGTTATATAGCTACGAGGGCTACGATTTATCGTAGCAAGACGTAGCACACGTTTCAATGTATTTGTCTATTTATTAATTATATGGAATTACCTTGCCAAGTTCTTAATTAAGGACCGTTGAAAAAGCTATCATGATTTTGTATAAGTATCTAATAATATAAAAAAGAAAACAGGTTTAAATCTATATTATATAAAACCCGGAACTGAATCAATGGAAAGACAGATCCGATCTAGTATTTGTATCCGATTTATCAGTCGTTCAAGACTCAATACGTGCGACATTTCGCGGGCCTTTTAGAACTAATTACCGTAGGTTACAGGTTGATTGGTGTCTCTATTCTAGGTAGTGATCATGTGCTTGACTCAAAGATATTGATTGCGCATAGAACAAAGGTTTTTGTGGAGCATTGAACGTGAGAGTGCAATGGATAATCTGGGGGTAAAAACATTCTTAATGTAAAATAGATATAACACGAATAGTCAGTTAATTTATACTTTATAGATTTCGTGAACTTTCGCCAATCATTACGGGCAGTTCCTTCCATGGATTTAAAAATCTTCGAACAATACGGTAGGTGTTAAAAATTGCGATAGGTATAGGTACTTCATGGATTGAATTACGTTTATATCGCATTGAGTGCATTGATATAGAGGCCATGGGACAATTTAACATTAGTGGTGGAGAGCCCTTAACTAGCAATTCAATATAGGTACAATTACACCTATTTAATTTTTGTATTTGTGATACCCATATTTTAACGTAAAATTAATTTCATTCATACATTTCACCCACTCATTATTTCATAAGACTACAGATAAAATATATACTAAAGACATGGCTGTATGGGCTAGACCCTTTGCCTTCCCTAAAATATAGGGAGAATTAAAACACACAAAGTACACCAGGAAGTTTCCGAGTCTGAGTTTTTCACAAATTAAAAAAGGTTGCACGATAATTTCGGCACCATGGAAATAGAGTTTAATAGGTTTAATAATGTTTTGAATTCACAAACTAAGTGCCGTACTCAGAGACGTCAAATAACGTTAATGAGTACTTAACGTCAAAAAATGACAATTCAAAACTAGTCTCTATTCTTGCCGGGTCTATGGTCTTGATTTGAATGAAAATTTTTGACATTAAATACTCATTAAAGTTAATTGACGTCTCTGAGTGCGGAAGTTAATGCACACAATGTTCTAAATTCAAATTTACTTTATCCTCTAGAGGATAAAAACGGCTTTTGCACTCAGATATCGAAGAGCAAAAACGCTCTTTCCCAGATGGGGGGATAAAAAGTTATTTTTAAATATTTTTCATAAGAGCAGATTAAATGCAATGGCCTGCGCAACTGAATAAGTGTTTTATTTTCGACTTTTTTTTACACGTTTACTTTTTTCTAAAGTATTATTATTGTTATCATTTAATTAACAGGTTCATTTTCCTTAAAAAAAACAGAATATCTAATTATATGAGCATTGAATCTTTGGTGCCATGTGCAATGTACTGCGTCTTTTGTGCCCGATAAATGGCAATAGGCTCGCCACCTATTACATGGGACCTAACATAATTGGCGAAACGTGGGTGCTAATTCAACTCTGCCTACCCCTTCGGGGATATAGGCGTGATTTATGTATGTGTATTTATGTAAATGTTTGGTGATACATGAAACCGGCCATCGAATGAAATTATAAATAATCTTATCAATACAAAGAATTAAGTCTGTGTATGTATCCGCAGCTGAGTACAATGGTGTAAATCTGCATTTGCATTGGCACGAGTTAGGTACGTATTCAAGTTAATTCAATTACATGATCAATGGCACGTGCGGAGTATGCAACTGAAATTAATCTACATAAGGCGAGTTAGCAGTTAATATCAATAAGCATATTAGTTTTTATTCCTGTCTGTGTAAACGTTTTCTAAATATTTTTGATACATAAAAAAGGCAATACATGTAATAAAACATTGAATCCACTGTAATTGATGATAGAAAAGGGATTTTTGTAATTCTTAACTCAAATAAAAATATGTTAATAAAATATTACTACAAAAACTGCTTGAGCTATTAAAATAAATTAAAATTAAGTGCCACTACTTATCATCATCGCCCTGCCTTTATCCCATACTATTTGGGGTCGGCGTAGTATGCCACTACTTATCTAGCAGTTAATGGTGTCACTAGTGAAAGACTGTTATAATTTTAGCATAGAATTAAATTG
Source organism: Cataclysta lemnata (assembly GCA_963931975.1). Classification (NCBI taxonomy): domain Eukaryota; kingdom Metazoa; phylum Arthropoda; class Insecta; order Lepidoptera; family Crambidae; genus Cataclysta; species Cataclysta lemnata. The sequence goes on from OZ008352.1 coordinate 8,932,465, forward strand.
TCGAAATCTATAACTAAATTGTAGTTCCTTACCATTTTTACCGTGTGACAAGATAAATTAGCACTGTAATAAATTACAGTGCTACCAATTTACGGATGGTACGCGAACTAGAATCGGTCAGATATGGTTAGATTTCGCGTAGTCCCTATGTGCGGGACTTGACGCTGATCAAGAGCATGTACCGAAAAAAAAAAAAATTTCGTACAACAGTTTGTAATACACCGCTCGTAAAAAGCTACCACCATGACTCACAGTGCCGTAATAATTCTGTGATCATATTATTACTTCGATTCCGTTACACGGCGCGTAAGTGAAAATTATTAAAATTTTCATTTTATTACAGGCCCTCTTATGTTTTACGAGTTCATCACATTAAAACGCACGTTAGATGGGCCACCGGTTTTATGGGAATATTTTAATAGAAGCGTAAGTCATAAAATCGATAGTCAATAATTTACAGCTGTTTGTTCACAAACAGATACAGCGAAATTATACAGTACGAAGTGATATTGTACGGCCTTCGTCGAATTTTCGGTTTAACTTCCAAAATGTTTTAAGGACATTGAAAAGTTTAAAACATAGGCTCTGATTTTTGCGTGATAGAGAGATACGTAACGTAAAACAGTCCATGAGATTGCGCTCCCGAGTACGTTCCTTTCTGCCTAGCAATCTATCGTTTATGTTAGTGAGAGCTTAAATGTACGATTGTTTATTACCTTATCGATTCATTTACACGTTTCACAATTTGGAATACAGAGCTTGACTTGGATTGAAATGACAATATACCCATTGTTTCAATAGGACAATGCTGATAAAGTCGCGGGGCGCAGTCAGTATGTATTTAACAAATTAAGTAATTGTTAAATGAAGTATTTGTTGCCGAACTTGATAAAGTTTCACATTTTGCATATTTCAAATGTACACAGAACAAACAATAGAATAAATATTTTTTACTTATAAATATTTCAATAGCGAACCACAATTATTTGGAATATTGTGTAAATATTTACATGTACTACGAAATGTTGTGACGTGGTGTTACCTACACGGCGGCAGTGTGTTTTTCCGTAGACAGGGAGTGATTTTTCGTCTGCTTTTGTTACATTCTGACACAATAACATATGCGTATGTAACAACAACAACTCCATTATAACTCCATCAAGATTACATTGTTGTGTCAGCTGTGGTTATGAAGTTCATAACATGTTATTAGTGCGACTTGTTCGTGGGAATAACTGTTAGGTGCGTTGAGTTTGGTAACTTTCTCATTCATCTATATTATAACGCCATTTCTACGATAAGGATAAATCAGTGATGAGGAATGGGCAGCAGCGTTCCTCTTATACTACCGTCCTGACAATGTACTGCGACTTTTGTGCCCGATAAATGGCAATAGGCTCGCCACCTATTACATGGGACTTAACATAATTGGCGAAACGCGGGTGAGAATTCACCTCTGCCTACCCCTTCGGGGATATGGGCGTGATTTATGTATGTATGTATTTCTACGATAAAAGACTAAAACAGATTGGGTAAAGCTGAAAGTAAAAAAGTAGTAAAGTTGAAAAATAATAAAAGACTACATAATAATTTTAGTTCTTTTCTAATCTACAAGATGATTAGTGAGTAATTTAGTTAAGCTCTAGGTAATCTTTTAATTCCATTGAATGTTATGTGGTACTTAAGTGAGTGTAGGATTAAAAAACTTTACTAAGATAGGATTTCCAAGTGGTTTTATTTCTAATGTGTAGTGATCGTGCAAATATAAGTAAAGACAACATATAATATATAATATACATTAAAAACAAAGATTGTTTCTTTGGGTAAATGTAAATAATTTTTTTGTACTTTCTCTCGACTCCTGCAATTACATATGTAAAAGTTGTAATTTATTAAATTCTCCTACCTACTGATTATTTGGATATTACAAATCATTATACTAACTGTAAATTAAAGAGCGTGATAGTGATTAATAGGATAGCCTCTTAAACCGCTAAACGATAATCGAATCTAAACGGTCATAGTTTGAATTCCTCCGAGTGTCATAGAGGTGGCAACTGCCAACTCGCTTGTTTACATCTGCCATATCAAGGTTGAAACTTTGTAATCTTCAGCGATTGAGGAAGCCGCTTCTAAATAACTGATGGCTTATAAATAGCGCCCTTTTGTCTATTTTTAAGACGTTATTCTGAGTGTTGACGGGTTTGAAGAGGACGCCTCACTAAAATGACAGGCTTCCATTTAAGACAAAAAAAACTAATGTAACTTTTAGCTTCGAACGCACAAAATAATATTTACAATTTCTATCTAATATTGAGCTGTTGTTTAGTTTATCTTGATGATATAATGGTTTCGTGAAAAGACGGCAGAGAAAAGCTACATAAAAATCTAATATATTACTTTGATCAAATCAAACGGAATGAATGGAATGATATGTAATGGAACGGGTGCCTAATCGATTTGGAAAATTCGACAACGCTATGATTTGCGTCAACATGCAGTATACTATATGTATTTTTATACATACATAGTATATTGCTTATTGACGCCAAAAAATACTTTATCATTCAACAATTTTTCAATAGTGCAGGATTTTTAAAATTCATAATACACTTACGTCTATTCTTCCCCAAAAGGGGAGGTGTGTAACTAAAAAATATAAATATTATGGTTTATTGGCTCAAAGAATTTAAACATTCTTTACACTAACAACTAATATGTAATACAACTAATATCCAACACCTCTTTTTAAGCTAAGAAAGCCACAATTAAATAGTGTTTATTGTGGACCCCAGATAAACTGGGAACAGGGTAGGAAGTATAACCATTGGAACTATGGTAATGTGACGGTAAAATCGCTATTGTTTAAAGACTCATAATTTAAAGCTTTTTCCAGAAATCCCCATACGTCTGTGGTTTTAAATCTGCTTGAGTATTACCTAATCAGAAATAGATTAGTTTGTAATTCATCTAGTACCGGAAAGTATAGAAATTAGAATATTTATATAATACATACAGTCATTTTCAATACAATAAGTATTTGCAGTTGTAGCCACTCGATTATGACCTTAAGAGATATCAGATATCTAGGGTTATCTTCTATGACGTCGAAACGATGTATTTATTGCATATTATAATGGCTTTGTGTAGTTTTATTACACATGCGATAACAATCTCGGTAATGAGTACTTTGGTCAAGCTATGATTGGTATATTTATTTATTGAAGCCGGTATAAAAGTGTATGTTTCTTCTTTAGGTCAATTTTTCCTTTTAAGTTAGATTTTATTATGCCAACATTGTTAGAGCTGCATAAGGGCAGGAAGAAGTTAAGATTTTTTGATCACGTTTCTCTGCAAATGTAGCCTATTAATTTGTGTTCAAAATTCAGCGAATAGCTATAGATATAGGTACAGACTCTAACACCCGTATCTATAGTCAAGTCAAGGTAATTAACCGAGTAAAAATTACTTAAATTATCATTTTTAAACATTAAACAAGAATTTGAATCAAGTAACAAATGTTTAAAGTAAGAATACTGAAATACTTAATTACTACTTAAGTAAGAACTGTCTAAAGTAAGAATCTTGTATAAAAATGACAATTTAAGTAACGACTTTTACTTAATTACTTTGACTTGACTATAGAAGGACTGTAACACCCCAGACTGGTTGATTGGAGTCTCTTAGGGCCGGTTTTATGATGCATAGTTAACTGAAACAAACTGTTAAAAATTGTTACTAATGTAATAAATATCAGACTGACATTTAACCATTAGTAACAATTTTAGTTACTAATGATACTAATGGTAAAATATCAACTATTTGATTTTTAATTTTAACATTATATAAATGTTAGAAAAATTAGTACAAAGATTTTAATGGTTAGAAAAAGAATTTCGAAAAATTATGATCTTGAGGCGGGAATCGAACCCGCGTCCGCTGCTATCCGGGCAGGTGCCTGACCGCTCGGCCACCCAAGATACTTGGGTGGCCGAGCGGTCAGGCATTAAAATCCATTAAAATCTTTGTGGTAAAATATCAGTCTATTATTATATTTAAACACAAAATGTAACAATTTTGAACAGTTGAGTTAAGTATGCATCAAAGAACCGGCCTTTATACTGCTCAATAGAAAGTAAGACTCAGTGTTCAATATTTTCCTAGAATATCCATAGCAACACACACCCCCACACAAACCTGTTTATGCTCGAAGGGGTAGGCAGAGGTAGGTAGTTTATTATTATTTTTAGGCGAATGTGCCGTTCCGTAATGCACTAGGTACTTACAGCGTAGTAATATAATGAGCATCGTTCGAAGGCTGAACATTCGCGAGTCCCGACTGTTTGTTGGCACCAGCCCTGACCCAATTCCGGAGCCTTCGGAGATGTTTCACTTCAGATACGGCTGAGGCCAACAATTTATTACCTGCGCAACGCCAAACGCCTTTCAGTGATCAAAGGAAGCAAGCGGCTCGCGTATAGGCTCTGTTGATAAAGTCACGGAATAAACACATTGGATTTGCATTTCAAATGAGCTTCAGAAACTTAAATCCGGTAAGATGACAATCGGAACTACACAGACGGCGTCTGTGTAACAAAGTAGGTAATACGAGTACATTCAGAGGTGAATGTGTGTAATTACAAATGTACTTCATTATTTATATACATAATATAAAACACAAAAAATAACCAACTACATTAACACCCAAGTTTCGACAATGTCAGGTCCCATGTAATACGTGGCGAGCCTATTGCCATCTATTGCATTACACACGAACTAGTAAACATAACACGCTTATGCTGGTTTATGCTGCTTATTGCTTCAGTAAATCAACATAGTATATGTCATTATCACAAGCCCTTTAATGTTCCCACTGTTGGGGCACAAGCCTTTCCTATGAATTAAAAATCGAATGGGCCATAGCCCACTGGTCCAGTGTGGATTGGTGGGTATTGGTGATGCAGCCAATGACTTTAACATGGCCTTCGAAGCACGGCGGGCTCGAGATAAAATCATATTTTTGGTCACCCATCCAAAGACCGAGCTTAGCGAATACTGCTTAGTTAACGTAGGCGCAGGACAAACACTACCAGCCACTGCGCGATCGAGCTCCTTAAAAATATGTCGTCGGAAAGAATTAAATGAGAAAAACAAAGGCATGTCTATTGTAACAAACATGATTAGTTACTCGCGAAATCGAAGGTAGGTACTCGTATTAGACTGGCTTAAATAAGACTCATTCTAATTCTATTTTTACTTGGTTTATATCGAGATGTTTATCGGTTCAGTAATAGCGGGTTAAATCAATAGCACAGCTCGAGACAGTTCGCCGCGAGCATAACCCAGTTGGCACGCCCTCACTGGCACCCCACCAGCTTTCTGCTCTTTTTCTGGTTGCTAGTCTAGCTCGAGACTGGTGAATTGCCTCGCGGCGGATCCCAGACTTTCCCCACTTAATGGGCTTGGGGACACCGGGGTGGTTTAGTGGCGTATTCCCGACGTTAGGTCGGGCGAGACCCACACACGTCAGCCGTCTAGCTAGCGGCTGACATGGTGCGTAAATGCATTCCATTCCGTCAAAAAAAGGTTGCTAGTTTCGCTGCGAAAGAGGTTCAGTCCATCGCCTTAACCGTTCGTAATTAGGTTGGCGTGTCACTGCATAATTTAACACATCTGGACAAATATGCCAAACACCTAATTGTACGCAAGTCTTATCCGTAAGAGTTGTTTTATTTCAAATGCGTAGTGCTCGTGCAAATATAAGAGAATATTACATCTGGGAAACTATGACTAAAAAAATGTCTACGTATATTTTGGTGTTTCCACATAATTTCATGACAAACACTTATTAGGCATGTGTAAATGGATAACTGCAAAAGTTGTTCATGTTGTACTTAAATATATACTGCAAAGAATTCAATTGGATTATTTGACGGCCGGTTTGGTCAAATGCACAGATATATCACTTATATTGATATATCTGTGGTCAAATAGAATGATCTGACCTTTGCTGGTCAAGAGGTTCCGGGTTAGAGTCCTTGTAGGGTAAAATGTTTATGTGAAGAACACAGATAATTTTGTTCTCGAGTCATAGTTGTTGATATTTTTATTTAACTGCCGCACTCAGAGACGTCAATTAACTTTAATGAGTATATAATGTCAAAAATTTTCATTCAAATCTAGACCATAGACCTGGCAAGAATAGCGTCTAGTTTGGAATTGTCATTTTTTGACGTTAAGTACTCATTAACGTTATTTGACGTTTCTGAGTGCGGCAGTAAGTAGTATTTTATAAATAAATATTAGGTAATGGCAAATTAATCTGGCATCTTGTATCCATAATATAATAGAAGTTAGCTCCATAACAGAAGCTTATGGTACTTTACTTACTTTGGTCTAGACAAGGTGTGAGTGTAGAAATATGATAAATTATAAGTATAATTGCTAATTTCCAAACTTACTCAGTAGCGATGGTTATACGTATAGTTCTTTGCATGATTTAATAGTTCGATGCACTATAGAATATATAGAGTGAGTGAGCTCACTGTTTCGATTTAAACAATGTTAAACGTCACTTCTATTACGGTGGCCCGCTGGGCAGCTACGTAGTGCTACGCGTTACACTTGGCTCCGAACGCATCTGTTGCGTCACAAATAGATGTCACTGAGTACAGTGATATCTATTTGTAAATTACAGCAACTCGTAATTGAATGTCGTAACATGTGTTCTGGACTACGGCACTAGTCGATGTATTGTTGAATTATCGGTATCTTTATAGAATTAAATTTCACGATTATGTTCCTAGTGACCCCATCTTGTATTAAGCTTCTTCTAGATTCCACGTGATTCTTATAAATAGTTCTTGTTATAAGTCTATTTTAAAATTATTATGTATGTTTAGAACAGATTTAATGTGAGAATTCGTCAGAGTAAAGTGTGATATTGCAAATGAATCATGAATGATGCGATTGCCTAAAGTTCGTAATAAGACATCTTTAGGAAAAATAACATTTTTACAGATGAACAAAAAACAAGAATTTAAATATAAATAAATCATAAATGTTTCGTTTTTATATTCAGCCTGCAGCCTTGCAAGGGTGATTTTGTTCTTTTGCATTTCCATTCTAGGTCTAGTGCCTATTTGAGAAAACGTTTCTTTGATGTCTCAAGTGTGGAAGGACCGCCCCAACAAAGCGAGATTGCATTGCATTTGTCTGGAAAAGCAATTCAATGTGACTGTTGTAGGTTGATATGTATTAATTTGTTCCTTTTCGCTGCATAGGTAGGCACTTTTACATTTAATGGGAAGATTCGTTTATTGAACAAAGCAATGTACAATTTTACTTTGTTGGCAATTCATAGTATAATAATTATAATCAATTTTATTTGGCTAGAGCCAGCTTCCATTTTGTAAATATGGTAAGCATGGTAAGCAGTGCAAAATGGTAACGGGTGATCTTTAAGAGTACCTAATTAAAGGACCTATACTCCTTTTATATTAACCTCGACCTTAGTGACCCCTGCGCATAGAATTGATTTAAAGTGACGCGGAAACTAAAAGAGATAGTCCAACTGAGATCGGCGGAACAGCATTTTGGACGCGATCCAACACCTGACACTAGTTCTCGCGGATGCTTCCACTATATTTCTTTTAAGCTTTGTGCAGAAACATTAATAAATAAACTCTAGTTAAATTGGTCTTTAAAAATTCATTACCTACGTATCGTGTATGTATTTTTTTTGTTTTTAGGTAATTAGGATATAATTATATTTGGATCTATGTGTACTAATATTTTGAACAACGACAAATATCTTACTATGATAATCGGTTTTATTATGAACTTAAAGTAATATGTAAAAGTTTTAAAATATCATATGTAAAAGTTCATTCCTTGTAAGTATTTATTATATACGACAAATCTTACACCCAAGAATAAATAATGATAAAGTAAGCCCGGCTTATTATTTACAGTTTGAGGATCGAAACATACTGCGTTTCGTTCTATTCTTGTAGAGTTACATAAAAATATCCTGTAATCATTGAGGAATGTGTAATTCGATCAAATTGATCCGAACACGTGAATCACTGTTTGTATTTCTTACAGAAAAAGAAACGTTTAATAATTTCACGCAACTGTGTACTTTACGGATGAGATATTATTTATTAAGCAAATAAATTTTTCTTGTTGATGTTTCCTGATTTATTCAAGTCCGTGAATCAACTCATCGGTGATGGGATATTAAAATAAATCCTGAAAGCTGAACTTTGTTTATATTTGTGATTGAATTATGAATCGATGTGGGTATTTTTGGAAAAGTTGGATATTAAATTAGAATATTGGATTAAAGGAAACAAATATGAGTATTTTATATAAGCCATGACGTTTTGTAATGTATGTAAAAATAATTGTATAAGTAATGGTTGTATGGTATGTAAGTAACATGGTTGTTTTAGTAATACCCACCAATCCACACAGGGTCAGCGTGGCGGTTTTTAATTGACTTTATTGCGATAAGCCACAGAGCTACATAAGAAAATTACGAATTCCTACCAAGTACCACGATGATCACATATTTCAAGAAACAGGACATACTGCCGCACTCAGAGACGTCAATTAAATTTAATGAGTATTTAATGTCAAAAATTTACTTTGAAATCTAGACCATAGACCCGGCAAGAATAGCGACTAGTTTTGAATAGTCATTTTTTGACGTTAAGTACTCATTAACGTTATTTGACGTCTCTAAGTGCGGCAGATAGAAGGCTAATTTTAATACATCATGTATCTGTATTCAAATTAAACATTAATTAGCGCGTCGGCGCATACATAATGCCGCTACGTAATGACGGGCCTTAATACCGAATATCTGCTATTAAACTCGCAATAAACCATTTTAGTGCAAAACAGCCTGGGTTGGGCGTTATCCGGTTCACTGAATACGAGTTAATTATGATGTCTCGAATGTTGCCAATTCCAGTAAGTGTTTCGGCTGTGTGACGATAAATCGTCATTATACTCAGCCGCGCGATTGAGCAGCCATCGGTGTGTTGCGAGAGTGTGACGTCACTACTACTGCTTCAGTCCCATCCGAGATCTGTGTGTTGTTGTGTTTCACACATTTTTTAACCCTGTAGAGGTAGACCGAAGGGTACAGTCAACGGCACTGCAGACTACCCAAAACTGTCAAATTTGCACAAAATCGATTGAGAAATTTTGCCTTTTTGTGGTAGTTGTTGACTGCACATTGAAAGTATTAGTATTTCATAATTTTATTCCTAATATTTTATTTTCTGGTGTTGTAATGAAGAATGCAGCAATAAGGAGTACGTCACTCACAAAAAAACTTCCTAATATTAGCGGTCACAACAATAAAACTAGAGAAATATATGTCATATATCTAGACGTTTTAATACTATTAAAAATTAATAACATCAAATATGCAATAAACAAGCAAATAATGCAGTACCTTAATAACATTCGATCGGATGGTGGAGTTAAAAATTATAGAAGAATTACAACAAAAAATAGGTTAAAATAAATTCTAAAAATTGTGTTCTGATGCGAGACCTGCGTTTGCCGAAATCCAGGTTTTTCTGGATAAACCACACATCATGACATAATTTCGGGATTTTTTTCTGAAATATTTTTCTAACTTTTAAATAATGTTGAAAAAACCAACAAATTTTAGAAGAAAGATTATTTATATGATATTACCTATGGTTTTCTTTTTTTTCCTATTCTTTAAACTAGCCTAATTGGTATTTTGGTTCACTCTGCGAATTTCATGCAATACTTTCTGTTATTGGGATGCCGATGCGATTTTTTTTATAATATTATTGTTTTTTTGAATGTCCACCCGATTTGTTTGCTTAAATGTAGTTGATACTATTTATTCGGGTCTTTTCTTTTATTACAGCAATAGAAACATAGTACTTTTTTGGTATTGATAAGTAAATAATCAATGAACATGATCATCATCAGTACCAGCCGTTTAATGTCCTACTGCTGGGGCAATGGCCTTCCCTATGTATAAAAGATAGACCATAAACCACCACGCTGACCTAGTGCGGATTGGTGTGTATTAACGATTGCAGATGCAGCCGGGACCAACGGCTTAACGTGGCTTCCGAAGCACGGAGGAACTCGAGATAATATATTTTTGTTTATCCATTCAATGACCAGCCTTAAAGTTTGCTTAGTTTACGCAATCGCAGGCCGAGTGCGCTAAGCCACTGCACTATCGAAGTTTTCAACGAACAGAAATACCCATGAATGAAATGATTACACGCTTATAAGGCCATGAATATAATTGAACAATAACCTTTGTTTCGCTTGCAAATTTTATAAAGAGTCCTTCAAAATGTTGCCTTTAGGTAAGGGTACATTTGTTGTTCAAAGTGCTTGTAAACGATTAATGGAGTGTTTTGATCGCGGCAACTAACCGATTTGGTATCAGTCGGCAGCTCTGTTTACTTCTCAGTACGGATGTAGGTACGAGTTGCATTTAGACTGTTTATTTTCACGCAATGGGAACAATATTCCCGAGTGTGTTGGGTTATTTGAAACTTAGAGGAGAAATTACAACGAATTTAGTCCGATACGTTGCTAGATCCCATATAATGGGGGGCGAAATTGTTGCTATCTATCTGACACGTAAATCGGCAGTATATTGTTTAACGGCGGGTCCGAATATTCTATCAACAGTTGAAGACAGGCGTACTACAGCTTAGTTTCTTACCAACTTCTGTTATTTATCGTAATATAACAAAGAATACCAGGCAACTAAACTTTAGTAGGCTTACTTTTAACTGTAGATAGAATATTGGGACCCGCCGTTAGCGTATAGGCGATGGTTATAGCAGGAAAGCCCATTCCTTCTTTTTTAACCACCACAACACCTGCGGGAGTAATTGGGGGTAGTGGCAATTGTATTTTGCTCTACCGTTACCACATAATTTTGTCACAATAAATCAGTATTCAGTTGTTGTGAAGAGTGCTGACTTACTGCTGACTTACCTTATAAAAGTATCGCATCTTGCACCATCATTATGTAACAGTGCTAACCAATAACAACATAGCTATTATGTCAAGCCACCGAATATATTATGTGAACACAGTTTTTACTTTTTAGGGAGAATGGGCGGCTAAGTTGTTTGTCCAGAAGGATTCACTGGCTAATAGATTACTAACCCATGGAACATCCCCAAAAGCTGTAAATTATAATATCTGGCGACCAATGACATAAATAATCGTCCGGATCTAGCTGCTTTCGTGTTCGGGTGTCTCTTGCTAAACATCACGTGGCATATGGGTAATTTGCAGAGTATAAGAAAACGGGCGGAAAAAGGTACAATAACAATATATTCGAAGTCATACTTCTTTAAATAATTAAAACTCCTCATCAGCATAGATAACTAGCTAGCTACCGAGAATCATTATTGGAATCACCATTGAGCGCAATAAAACAGGCATTTAATAAGTTTATAGGTTTTGGTTCCCAAAGATATAACTGCCTAATGTATTTGGGTAGAGTAGATTGTATAAATATAGAAGACATTCACACTGACCGTCGTCGTGTGGCCGTTATAAATATTTACGACTGTCAAGGTCGACATATTAGCGTCGGATTAACGGTGAGCGGGTTAATTCTGTAAACCGGGAATCACTTAATACGATGGAGGATTTCTCGGAAACCAGCCGCGTGAACTGTTGGTAGGTTTACGATTCAAAGTGTATTTATTGCACGTTCCCGATTAATATATACAGGGAAACGGGCGTAGAATTCACCATATACATGTATGTATATTGCTAGATATCTATCATAAATTATAATAAATAATAATTATTATTGGCGATATAAACTGCAAAATAAGCGCTATCACAAAAAAAAAGTAGAGAAGGAAGAATATTGGACACTTAAAATCACCAGCTAATACCTACTGCTACTCAAACATAATTTAAATTATTTATAAATTATAAACGGTTCATCACAAATACTGTTACAAAATTCTTAAATCAGGTACTCTTCTTTCTTTTGTTTTCTGCGCCGACCTAGCCTAATCAAAGTGTGCAAATGAGTCAGTTTTGCCCCGTCCCTCCCCCACTGAAGGGGGCCCGTAGATCGGCATCGGCAAGCCTTTGATCTCGACTGAACGACCACTCTGCGCTCTTGGGATTGTTCCTGGAGCTTTGGAATTGTTCAATTTTCTTTTAAAGCATACCTGTATGCATAGCGCGCTTGTCCTGCGATTGCGTCAACTAAGCAATGTTCACTAAGGCCGGTTTAACTAAATAGCATTAAATCCGCTTGGCGTGTTATAGCTTATTATCTATACTAATATTATAAAGCGGAAGAGTTTGTTTCTTCGTATGGTTAAACGCGCTAATCTCAGAAGCTACTGACTCAAATTGAAAAATCCTTTTTGTGTTGGATAGTCCATTTATCGAGGAAGGCTATTGGATACATTATTAACTGACATTAACGCGAGCAAAGCCGCGGGCGTCCACTAGTCCATAATGTTCTTCCATTGAAAGGAAATCCCTCTACGAATATTAATAGGCTCATGATGTTGATAAATAGGAAATAATTTAAACCAACGGGGTTTCTCGTTTCCATCTGACAGGTTTTGAGCTTCTTTTGTTACTGCTATATTTTAAATTGATATCTGTTTTTTTAGGGGAAGACCTAGGCGGATATTTTGAAAGTGTATTATTAAATTGAAAGTGTGTTATAAAAGGGCCAGCGCAAGAGCACTTTATCATGTAATTTTAAATATTGACTTTTAATATGATTTCCGACGATTGACTCAATGATGCATATACCTAATTCTAATACCATGTTTCTAATTTATTACTCTATTATTTTTTATCTTAGGACAAAGGTTGGCTTGCTCTTTTTCTCACCCTGCTTCAAATATTTTTGGAGTCACTGTAGTGTGTTTATGCTCAAGGATAACTAGATTTTTATTCTTAACGCCAACCCTAGAGAACTCTGTTGTAGGTGGTCGACACGCTAATGCAAAACTAATCGGGTTCGTTGGTAAGCATAGGTCTTATGAACCCTTCGGGATGTGAAAGGTGGCGGTGAAATCTGTGCTCCGCTATGCCACTATGTCGTCACCATGAGGTGTAGTATGCTGCCCTCATAACGAATAAAAATGCAGTAACATTTTATTTTGTATCTTTTAGGTTTATCTTTTCATCATACAATACTTTTTATTTATTACCTGAATATAGCTAGTTCACATGAGATTCAATGTTATATAATACCTAGTTTCTTATGAATAGGTAAGTCAAAACATACTGCCGTAAAACATGATATAATAAATTCGGGAAACATAAAATACCACGAGTGATTACCGAGCGAGCGTTCGCAGAAAGGCATTTCGGCTCTACGAACTTTCATCACGAACTTTCCCTTTATATTAGTTCTGGATAAGTTTTTACTGTTCAACTCCGTTACAGTATGATAATATTAGTTATTAGAAAAGTAAACTAATATAAGTCGACAACTCCATCTACTTATTATCGCATCTTCTGTAAAATGTATCTTAAAAAACCACTCGTGTTGTTGATCTGATGTGATAAGTATATCTCTCTAAGTGTCTAGTACTCTTGCTGTGAACTAACGGCTCGACTAGCTATATACCCCGCAGAGTAGAATGTCTTAAGAGGTGGTGAAAATAGTATTCTGCTGTGACTTTACCATAGTGTTAAAATTACAATTAGTTTGTGTAGTTTATTTAAAAGTGATAGTTCAGGTAATAAAAATATTATTACCTGAACTATCACTTTTAAATAACACCGGTATTCTAATAGCAGGTGTTCGTTCGATAGTGTGTGTGTAGTCAACTAATACGTAAATATACTATTAAAAGATATGTTCCAGTATATTAGTGCTTACGACGATATTTTACGGGTGCCGGCTTTACATTGCTAGTTCATTCCGCTACATTACCATGTTGCTTTGAAGTATGTAACGCTTGCTTCGTAATATATACATTTGCATAAAATTTTCCGCACTAAACCTTTTCCGGTTAGCTTCTTGTGCTTGCCAAAAGTTTCGCTTGACCAACATGGCGTTAATTGGAAGAAAATTATGTAATACGGCTTTTACTCACCTGTGGTTACAGTTGTGGTAATTTGTTTGGTAATTTCGTAGCTTAAGTTATGGTTGCTAAAGGTCAGATAGGTGACCAAAATGTGGACACTTCGAGTTCATAAGTAAGAACTTTATTCTGTTAAACTGACAAAACTATTGTAAGCATCTTGTTGATTTAATGTTGTTTTAATACAGCATATTTATGACCAGCAAATCCACCTGCTAACGGTCACGTAACATAAATACGATTTCAGGCAAAATATAAATTAACTTACGTATTGCACTCTCATAGTTTTCAAGTTGGCTGTCCAATTAAATGTTAATTCGAAACAATCAAGCTTTTAGGGTAATAGGGCAAAAATTAAGTCTAAAAGGTCTAATTATTTTACACGGCACTCAATAATAATTAATGTTTGATCAATTTCGAGGGGAACAATGGAGACGCGCGTAGTATAGGCAGGCAGCTTGCCAAAGCGTCGTAAATTGGCGCGATGGCTCGTAAATTCGGTCATTATCGGCGGCTGTTAAACGGACACTTTATGAGACCCCTGGTGACAGCAGCCCGTGGCCTCTGATGGCAGTCCCAGTTTTTTACCCAAGTTCCATATAAAACGAAGAGAACAAATAAATTGTTTTACAATTAAACCCTTATTGAAGTAAAGGAGCGCGGGCGAAATGCATATCCACAGCAAACAATTATGAGATTGAGATAGTAATATGTAATATTTAATTATTTTAATCGACTCTCTATATAGGTAGTTTCATTTTGGTCTAAGTAAAGGTGAATAATAGTCCAAGTTTTAAATTAAAGTGAAATTTTTCGTCTCGTAACAATATATTTTCTCCAGTCTCTCCGACATCCTATCAGCACCTAGTGATTTTTTTCTCGAATAATCTTTCATAGAATCCATCCGGATACTTTTAGAATTCATTCTAACGTGGAAAGTGTTTACCAATTAATAATTATATTAAAAAACATCATGTAGGCCATGCCACAATACTTACTCATAATTTATTGCAGGCACAATTCCATGAATATGACTGAAGCGCAACGAGTTGCCTTCCTAACAGCTGTCGATAAACGTGCCAGACTAGTCGCGGCACATCCGACAGCTGCTCGGCAAAAATATCTTGACGCAGCGTGATTCGCTCTGTGCGCCACTCCACGCAGATAGGTCAATGTCTCGAGCTAGATTTGTTGTAGGTAAGCTGGGACAGAGTCAGGTATGAACAAATGAACGCATTGACTAGGATGTGCACTTTATTAATGATGGCAAGCTAAGATACAATACATACATACTTAGTTTTCGAACTTTTTCTATCATAAATTTCTTTGTGATACATAATCCCGCCTACATGCCTACTCAAAGGGTGAATCAACACACTTTTCGCCAATTAAGCTAGGACCCGTGTAATAGGAGGCGCTTATAGAGGCTATTGCCATCTATCGGCACATAAATCGCAGTATATTGCTAGATGGTACATAAGGAATGCTGCTGCCCATTACGCATTGCTGTCTTTGATTCGTTGCTGAATAGAAAATGGTCAAAAAAAATTATAAGCCACAAGGTTGGCGATTTTGTTATGAGCATTATCATAGGATTATGCGAGATCCTGGTTATACACAGTACCTATGTTATATGGTTTGTCCTTTTCTCACTGCGTCTTTGTAGGTTTTGGAGGGTAATCTTTACATCCAACAAACGGAGAAGCCCTCTTCAACTGTTCATAAATCACTCGCGAAGTCCGCTTGAGTTATTTACTGTCTCTGGCGTTGCGGTTGTCAGTTAAATGTACACTTTCAGATACACAAAGTATCTGTTGAATGTTTTTTTTTTCGCCACCTACATACTATAGAGTCCATTCATATTATCTGTGACATATTTCTGCTTGTTTGTATCGCTAATATGTAGGTAATTCATACAGTAGTACCATAATTGTGTCTAAAATCGGATTTATTTGAGATGATGGATGACTATTTGGGTAAAATTATGATCAAAGAAAGTTATTGTTCAAGGAATTATTGCTCCAATTTTCTCTCCTTCGCTTTTGGTGAATTAGAGAAAAAATGCAGTCTGCGGCGACTACACGTACTTAGAATAATTTAACAGACCCCATAAGATGAATAAAATATAAATACTTTATATCAGAAAAAACACTCAATTAGGTATGTGATACGTAATTATAAAGACAGTTATATGTTCACACGTAACTGTTTTATTGTTACAGTCAGTAGCAGTTTTAAAACTTTAGTCATAAAACAAATGTGAGTTTTGTTTATCAACAGGTAGAGTTATAAAACACTGCTTCAAAGTCGAATGCCACACGATAAACTTTAACAACTGTATTTTGACTGAACAAAATGTAAAAAGAGAATAGTAACATCATCGAGCATGGCAGAACGGTTAGAGCTGTCAATACTTTTCACTTTCTAGATACTTTATGAGCTAGTTGCGCTGAGGTACTGAAAAACAGATGACTGAAGCTTTTTACAATGCTTTTGTTCGAATTTGACACCTACTTCTGGTGTCTAATGCCCGTTTTCACCAACAACCCCTAAAGCATTACCTAAATAGGGAACACCTATCTTAGGCGACTCCTTAAACAGTCCTCTTACCTAAATTCGTTTTCACCAAGCTGTTTAGGGGTTGCCTAACTAAGTGACAGACTAGTGATGGCAAACACCGTTCTTTCTATTAAAATAAACTTTTAGGTGGAATATTTTTATTAATTGAATGAAATACAATAAGTAAAAATATTGGAAACTATTTATAAAGTAAATTAAATCTTTAAATGAATTATTCCGTCTATTTTATACATTTTATAGCATATTTATAAGACTCTATGGCATGTTCCTTACCCCCGAATACAGAAACGCTACTCAAATTTGGGGCACTGCTTAAAAAGATAAGTGGACATTACCTGTCAGAATTTGTATGGAAAAACGTTAATTTTGACAATATTTAAATGATAAGCGAGACTCAAACTTTGATTAGTGTTTCTGTATTCGGAGGTTAGTCTCATAGTAAATTCTCTATTACCTGTGTATCATAGCAACGCTTGTTTATATCCGTTATTGTCAGTTCTTGTCATATTACGTTAAAATTGTCACTTGATTATTACGGGGCCGAAAATCGGCCCCCCAAACTTAAGGGCCCCCTTAGGTGTTAAGAGTCACCTGTGTGTTGGTGAAACGAAAAATTCCATTAAGAGCCACCTAACACTAGTTAGGGGTCCCTTAATTTAGGGATTGATGGTGAAAACGGGCATAAGAGTAATGTTACTGTACTAAGTGGTACCTGGAAGTTGTCAAGTCGGTCCTTGTTTAGATCGACTTGCCGCACTGACGAAAGAGTTAATATTAACCCAGTGCTTGGTTCGCGGTAGCCCTGTACCAAGGCGACGCCAAAAATACGCATCTTGACCTACGAGTGGCGCTACACGCCGCGGTATTTTGGAACCGTGATCGCGTCTCAGCGCGTCCGTTTGCTGGACCAAGATAGCTGGTGTCGTTGGCCTTTTGTACGAATTTCAGTAATATCACTGCACTGCGGAGTTAAGTTAATTTCATTTTTTTATGTCCCACTGAGATTGTTGAATCGACGACTGTCTTTTGTCAATCATTCACGGGATAAAATAAAAAGATTCTGATGACCGTAATACACTGGTATTCTTTGGGGAATGAAAGTGCCCGTACTAGGCTCCTATCTTTTTCTTACATCCACACATATATAAATCACGCTTATTTATCCCCGTAGGGGTAGGCAGAGGGAATTAACACCCCCGTTTCGGCAATTAGTATATTTAGGCGGTATAAGAGGAATGCTCATTACTCATCGCTGTATTAACTTTTATTTGTCCTGTACGAATTCTGCAGGAGAGATTGGGGGTGGTGACAATTATACTAGTGTGCTCTCTACCGTCACCATATAGCACACACGAATATTACGGAATGTTCTTACGCGTTCCTTTTATGAATAGGGCTACAAGAATCTGGTTAGCGTGTTGACAAATTCTTAACCTGTTGAGGGCGGCAGCAGTCGGCGTGACCACATTAGGCAATGTTCCGCCGTGGACGAATGATGGCGGTTTTTCCGACGGCTAGTTCCACTAACAAATGTTTTTGTTCCACCGAAGTACGGCGATGCACGCGATAGCATACGGCTATAAATTTTGTCCCCGGACACTTACGATTATAGCCAGCGTTCCCGTTGAAGTCATTTAGAATACGGAGGTTTTTTTATTATTTAAGTAGACCGTTGTGCGAAATTGAGGTAACGTAAACAGCTAAGGAAGACTCGATGCATATTTAAAATGGTTTTTGCCTTGTAAATTATTTATATGGTAAATAATGGGGAATAACCGCCTCCGTTGTCTAGAGGTTCGCCCACTAGAATTAAGATCCAGAGGTCTCGGGCTCTATCTCTATCAAATTTGTACTCGGTTTGGTTGGTGGTAGGACTTCCCAAGTCCGCCTGGCTAGCTACCACCATCTTATCAAATGTCGCCATAATAATAATATTAACAGAATTATTGGGTACCGATAATTGTGATAAGATTGCCAGCCCCTCTGTGGTTGATCGTTCCAGGTGAACCTCGATACCATTTTCGGCCCTTTATCGCCACTTACCATCAAGTGAGATGAAGGGCAAGAGCTTCCCTGTCTAACATAAAAACAAACTTAAATCATTTTGAGAACAAATAACAAGGACTTGTCAAATAGTATCTCATAGTTTACACTGTTTTTAAAATACCAAATTGCCCGCTTCCTATATGCAGATTAATAAGGGCAGAAGTTTTGCGTCGTGTTTACAGATTCTTGCGATGTGCCGGCCATCTGTATGACTCACAACAGTGACAATAATAAACAGCAGTGTTACTGCACTGACTCAACGGAACGGGAATCTGCGCATTCGTTTCTAAGTGCTTGCAGTAAAATTCACCTGCGAACATCATGACACTAGAATTTGGCTAACACGCATAGTTTTTTTTGGCAGTTACAAAGAATCGGTAATTAGTGATTACTCTGCACATGGTGACGTGTCAATGAGTAATTGAAAGAAAGTAGAAAGTCTCAAGCGATGAGAAATACAGGAATGAGTGCTTTAATATTTTTACTCTAGTTTTACGTGATATAATACTATGGAATCTTACCATTTTATGAAATAGCAAACTATGAACCAATAAATACATTAGGTACAGAAATTAATTGGTAAATTTGGACATTGCAATAAAAAACTGGTTTATACATTATTTTTGAATTTATATTTTATGGTACGTACAGAATGGAGTTTAAAAATGCTTCATAAAGTCTATGCAGTGGTCTATTAACGTCCTCATTTCGTAAACTACGTTAGGTCCCAAGTGATAATCAATGTAGTGAGAAATTTTATTAAATGTGTTAAACTAAGATCGCTGCCGCCCTTTCCTCATCACAGTTTTAACTCTTACTTTTATTACACGATACACGCATGAGTTCTGTCTTCCGAGTCTTCCGTGTACTATACTGCGTTCCGTCTGGCTGGTTTCATAATTTTTTCAATACCTTCCGCGCCGTGTATTGAAAATATAAAGAAACCAGCGTTAAACAAGTGTGGCAATAAATTGATCGGGCATTGTTTTCGCGAGGTGTCAGTGTCACGCCGAGAGTGTCGCGGGGCAGCGGGAAGAGCCGGGAGCTTTGCCAGCGACTGCCGGGCTAAATGCGGACGACACGTCACGCCACAACCACGAGCGGGACTTAATTTCTTAATCACTTGTATATTTTTCGAGTCTTCTTCCTGCCCCGTTCCCAGTCTATCTGGGGTCGGCGCTGTATGTTTCCTCTTCCATTCATATCGGTCAGACGCCATCAAGCCATCCACTCATCAAGACATCCACGTCATCAAGACACCCATAAGATGATTCATCCCAGGGGTGTCGTAAAAGGGCTGGGCACATTCTACGTTATTTTTTCGCCCCCAGACCAGCATGGAAGACAATCAGTACTTAACATAAAGCTCAAGAGTTTGTTTGTTTGATTGGTTGGATAGTTAAACGCGCTAATCTCAGAAAATACTGGTTCAAATTGAAAAATTCTTTTAGTGTTGCATAGTCCATTTATTGAGGAAGGCTATATAACAACCAGCGAAGCCGCGGGAGGCCACTAGTAATTGTATATTTTTCGAATCTTGCAAATTATTTGGCAAGCATGCCAATCACTCTCTCCGTTCATCGGTCTCTCGAAGACTTCATCGGTCCTTTCCATCTCTTCAATACCTTAATATTTCTGGTGTGATGAGTGGTATGATTCGAGAGGGAGTATGGCTTTATGGTGGTAGACCGATATGAATGGAGGGGGAAACATACTGCGTCGACCCAAGGTAAACTGGGTACAGGGCAGGAAGATTATGACATGCGAATAAAGTGTGCCCACTAGAAATATGACAAATTTTTTAATAGATTTTTGTGGTAAAAGTTTATACTCCCTTATTCGTAAAATACTGTTTTAACTAAATCGCTGATCTGTCTCTTTTTGTCAAACTGTGATGTGCTGTGATGAAAAGAGATCATTGATTTAGTAAAGTGTGTAGGAACTGATTTGTTATATAAATAAGAGGATTTAAGATTTACAAAATTAGGCACTTAAATAAAATGTTTTTTCATCCCACCATCTCGGAAAAGGCGTTTTTGCTCTTCGATAGATATCGAACGGCTTTTGCACTCAGATGAGTGCAAAAGCCGTTTTTATCCTCTAGAGGTTAAAGTAAATTTGAATTTAGAACATCGTGTGCAATGAGTTTGTGAATTCAAAACATCATTATACCTATTTATTTCTACCTCCATGGTGCCGAAATTATCATGCAACCTATTTTAATTTGTTAAAAACTCAGACTCGGAACCTTCTTGGTGTACTTTTTTTGTAATTTGCTTTGCGCGCGCCATTTTCTTTTCACGTCGAGGAGTGTTTGGCGCGTTTCGTGGTGTCAGTCAGATTTATTTTCACTAATTCAAAAATTGTTACAGAGTGGATTTTGTGCAGTGAAAGTAGTGTTATTTTGATGCACAAGCCGTGTTGATGTGCAATTATGCAGAATAATCGAAAATAAGTCTCATGATGTGTTTGATGTTGTGGTGAAGATCACTATAAAAAGTGGTTTTATCCATTTTATCAAGCACCATCATTAACTCTGTTACCATTCAATTCGCGCCAAGCACTCCCTAGATGCGTTAAAATATGTGGCACCCATATTTTAACGTAAAATTCATTTCACTCATTCTTTTCACCCACTCATTATTTCATAAGACTACAGATAAAATATACACTAAAGACTTGGCTGTATGGGCTCGACCCTTTGCCTTCCCTAAAATATAGGAAGAATAAAAAAAAAATCTTTTCACGTCATAAATTTGTTAAAACCTAGGAGTTCCGTGACGGTCAATCAGCTTGGCGTCAATCTTGCTTTAAACATTTTATCGTCTACAACGCTTGCTGGATGCTTGAGTCAAGCATTTAAAAGCTTTTTAGGTCTGTTTGATTTGTTTACGCTGGCAACGGAACAAAAACATACAGAAAATCAACGTGCTTGACTCAAGCTGATTGACCGTCTCGGAGTAATTTTTATTAGGTACTTACAGGTGTGTCTGGATGAATGTTGCGGGTGTGGCTGGGTGGATGGGTGGCTGTTGGAGGTGTGTCTGGGTGAATGGGTGTTTTGAGGGTGTGTCTAGGTGAATAAGTGTTTTGTGGGTGTGTCTGGGTGAATGGGTTTTTGTGGGTGTGTCTGAATGGATGGGTGAGAATTGTGGGTGTTTCTGGGTGATTGAGTGTTTTTTGGGTGTGATTGGGTGTTTTGTAGGTGTTTCTGGGTGAATGGGTGTTTTTTGGGTGTTTCTGGGTTAATCGGTGTTTTGTGGGTGTTTCTGGGTGAATGGGTGTTTTGTGGGTGTTTCTGGGTGAATGGGTGTTTTGTGGGTGTTTCTGAGTGAATGGGTGTTTCTGGGTGAATGGGTGTTTTTTGGGTGTTTCTGGGTGAATGGGTGTTTTTGGGTGTTTCTGGGTAAATGGGTGTTTTATGGGTGTTTCTGGGTGAATGGGTGTTTTGTGGGTTTTTCTGGGTGAATGGGTGTTTTGTGGGTGTTTCTGGGTGAATGGGTGTTTTTTGGGTGTGTATTGCGGGTGTGAATGTTGTGGGTGTTTCTGGGTGGGTGTTGAGAGTGTGTTTCGCTTAATGGGAGGGTGTTGTGGAAGTTTCTGGGTGAAAACAGAAACTGTTGTGATTGCATTTTTTTTTGTATTTTGCAATTTCCTCGTTGGGGGGGATGAAAAGTTACGTGTTGCACTCGAGTGCAAAGATTTTTCACCTTGTGCCCTTTTGATTCCCTCGCTATCGCTCAGGATTCTAATTTTTGAATCACTCGCTACGCTCGTGATTCAATTTTAGAATCCTTCGCTAGCTCGGTCATCAAAATTGAGCACGCGGTTAAAAAACAACTTTGCACTCATGTACAACAATAGTTATTTGTTGTACGTGATCTTTGCACTCGAGTGCAACACGTAACTTTTCATCCCCCCCAACGAGGAAATTGCAAAATACAAAAAAAAATACAATCACAACAGTTTCTGTTTTCACCCAGAAACTTCCACAACACCCTCCCATTAACCCAAACACACTCTCAACACCCACCCAGAAACACCCACAACATTCACACCCGCAATACACACCCATCCACTCAGACACACCCAAAAACACCCATTCACCCAGAAACACCCATTCACCCAGAAACACCCATTCACCCAGAAACACCCACAAAACACCCATTCACCCAGAAACACCCACAAAACACCCATTTACCCAGAAACACCTAAAAACACCCATTAACCCAGAAACACACACAAAACACCCATTTACCGAGAAACACTCACAAAACACCCATTCACCCAGAAACACCCACAAAACACCTATTCACCCAGAAACACCCACAAAATATCGAATCACCCAGACACATCCACAACATCCACCCAGTCACACCCACAAAACACCCATTCACCCAGACACACCCACAAAACACCCATTCACCTAGACACACCCACAAAACACCCATTCACCAAGACACAGCTCCAACACCCACCCATCCACCCAGCCACACCCGCAAAATTTATCCAGACACATCTGTAAGTACCTGTTAAAAATTAATGGAGTTCCGAGACGGTCAATCAGCTTGAGTCAAGCACGTTGATTTTCTGTATGTTTTTGTTCCGTTGCTAGCGTAAACAAATCAAACAAACCTAAAAAGCTTTTAAATGCTTGACTCAAGCATCAAGCAAGCATGGTAGACGATCAAAATGTTTAAAGCAAGATTCACGCTAAGCTGATTGACCGTCACGGAACTCCAAGGTTTTAACAAATTTATGACGTGAAAAGAAAATGGCGTGTGCAAAGCAAATTACAAAAAAAGTACAACAAGAAGGTTCCGAGTCTGAGTTTTTAACAAATTAAAATAGGTTGCATGATAATTTCGGCACCATGGAGGTAGAAATAAATAGGTATGATGATGTTTTGAATTCACAAACTCATTGCACACGATGTTCTAAATTCAAATTTACTTTAACCTCTAGAGGATAAAAACGGCTTTTGCACTCAGATATCGAAGAGCAAAAACGCTTTTTCCGAGATGGTGGCATGAAAATAACTATTACAAGAACTCGGTCAGTGAGTGAAATAAAGATAATTTTATATTAATATTGTTTTGCCTACATTAGCTACTGTAATGATTATTTTATTCACATTCAACTAGATATTCAAATGAAGGTCAAAACTTCTGCTTGTAATTTATTCGCTCTGACTTTGACAAATTATTTGTGTATCCTGCAGGAGGGGGTGGATAGATAGGGAATGAAGCGATCAAAATAAGTTACGATAAATATGGTGAAAAAAATATTTCTATTCTAATTAGGTCTACAATGAACATATTTAAGCACTAAAAATACAACCGAATCAAGTTATCAATCCAACTTTTCTGAAGTCGATAAAACAACAATTGCTGGACACAATTTTGTTTTTATTCTACGTGTCTTGTCACAATAGTTACAAATAGATGTGAAGGAACATACTGTTTTGTAGTATATCTGAACTTTGTACAGTCGCAGTGACAAATTAATTATTTATTTAGGCCACACCTGCTGTAAGGACTGTCGTTTACGGTTGAGAAAAAGGTTCCGACTCATGATCAATCGATTTCAATTGCGTCACGTGTGGTGAGGGGATATTCTTGTAAGATGTTTTTGAATAGAATTGCAATCAATATTAGTTGTCGATAAGGTGAAATTAGATGATGGTGAACATTTAGAATAAAATCTTCTTGTCCCTGCCCTTATCCTAGTCTAAGTAGGGTCTAAGTACGGCACATCATGTCTTCTTCTTCCACTCGTCCATTCTTCAGCATTCCGTAAGTTGGTTAGGTACGTAACATTCACCCCTCCTCATCCCATTTAGAATAAAACATTCTTACATAAAACACAATAAACGAAAAAGATAAATATTCTTAGAAATGTGACCGCGTCGCTCTCTCGCCGGGAGTTAATATGCATAACATTGAATTATGCGCTCACTGAGCTAGAAACGGTAATGTTCTTATTAAGTATGGAGATCACTTACTATCAACGAGACAATTTAGGGCTCAGCTGCCTCATTCAATTTAATATTTTCATTGATGATTTTATTCAGTCGTGTGGTGACGGCAGAGTAGAATATGTCACCACTCCGAATCTATCCTGTGGGTGTCGTACAAGGCGACTAACGATAAATCAGTGATGAGGAATGGGCAGCAGCGTTCCTCTTTTACTGCCTATCATTGTACTGCGATTTTGTGTCCGATAAATGGCAATAGACTCGCCACCTATTACATGGGACCTAAAATAATTGACGAAACGTGGGTGCTAGTTAACCTCTGCCTACCCCTTCGGGATAAAGGCGTGATTTATGTATGTATGTATGATTTTATTAAAAATAATTCAAAGTATCTGTCTATTTTATTAAAAAAAGATAAATGAAATATATATAAATAAAGTCCTTCTAAGGTTATGGCGTGACCAAGCAAAACAGGGATTCATCTTCTAATAAATAAAAATCTCGTGTTCAAGTGTTTGGAATCGAACTCCTCCGAAACGGAAAATTCATCAATCAGTCCGATTATTATAATTTTTTTTGTGTATATTTGGTAGGTTTGAGAATAGATCGTAGCCTATATTTATACCCCTAGGTGATAAGGGCATAACAATGTTTGCCGAGTTAGCTAGTTTTTTGTTGTTGTTATATTCTCCCTATATTTTAGGGAAGGCAAAGGGTCTAGCCCATACAGCCATGTCTTTAGTGTATATTTTATCTGTAGTCTTATGATATAATGAGTGGGTGAAATTAATGAATGAAATGAATTTTACGTTAAAATATGGGTGTCACATATTTTAACGCATCTAGGGAGTGCTTGGCGCGAATTGAATGGTAATAGAGTTCATGATGGTGACTGATGAAATGGATAAAACCACTTTTTATAGAGGGCTTCACCACAACATCAAACACATCATAAGACTTGTTTTCAATGATTCTGCATAATTGCACATCAACACTGATGCTTGTGCATCAAAATAACACCACTTTCACTGCACAAAATCTACTCTGTAACAATTTTTGAATTACCGAAAATAAATTTGACTGACACCTTTGAAACGCGCCAAACACTCCGTTAGCTAGTTTTTATATAATACAGATTATATTTTGGTTACCCATCCAATGAGAGCTTTGCTAAGCTTAGACTTTTGCAGTCGTAGCTCGTTTATCCCAGCGTCGCCGAGTTCCGCGCTCTTTGGAAGTATAAATATTATAAAAAGACTCTTAGCTCTGTGATATAAGGGTGGCTATCGAACAACTTTAGGGGATCGCTCGTGTAATTGCCTCGTCTCTCTTGCAATATTCTTGGAGCCACCAAAATGCTACCGTAAGTTATTGGTCGTAACTTTCCTCATCCAATTTCAAGTTAGGCGGTCGGTACGTCACTGTTTTAAATCTCTATCCGCATTGGTCTGGTGGTAACAGTTGTCAATACATTTGTTCTCGAATCATTTTACTCACTCAAAGAAGTTGATATGCTTTTGTAGAACATTTTCAATTTCAAATCTTTTTATTGCATGTAATTGACATAATTTTTTATAACATATTATTATGCTTTATGCAGATAAACAAACTTCATTAAGAGGCTAAATTACAAATCAATCAATCAACATAATTATCTTTATTCCCAAAGATTAATCGCAGTTAACCTATAATACTTAATCTTACTAGTGGTTAATATTTAATTTTTTATTTTAATATTATATAGACTGTACCAAAAAATATTCAACATAAAACACAAAAAATAACCAACTACACCAATGATATAAACCTAAAAGTGAAAACCTTATTATATAGATGAAGGAAAAATAATTACAAAAAAAAAATTGTATTCTGCTCTGCTGTCACCAGATTGCGAACTCATATACCAATAATGATTTTTCTTTTTTGCGTAATGGAGAGCCTATCTCACCCACAAATCGTTATTTCATGCTTCGAAGTATTATGCATCGGTTTTGTAAGTTATACGGCTTTAACGTTTCAGTCCATGGTACGAAGTAATTGCCAAAGCCATTAAAGCTTGTTCGTTTTCGAAGCTTGAAATATGAACTTGTAATTGGCTTTCGATCGTTATTCATTATTTTCCAATTACAAAGCACAATTTTAATGGTAAGGTGTACGATATACGCTATTTCAGATAATTGCCGCACCAATCTTATGCGGTATATCGGTTGTGTATATGTGGATATTCTGGGGCCTTACTAGCTTACCACCAACTCTAAACGCGACTAAATTCTCATTGTAAAAATGAGACAACGCTATAAGCCTAGTAGAACGATTTCCCATTTTGTCACCCGCGTTTGGATCGCACTAATATCGCACTTCATGGTACGGCCACTGATCTTTTGGTAGGAACGCTAATGAGCAAGTTTCAAAGGTTACTAGTAGCCGTAGGTCGCAACCGTCTCACAGACGCTGACCGGCGGGCGCCCGTATCATAAGGTTGATATTAAAATGGTTTATTCATGCGCACGTGCTCCGGATTCAATTACTGGAAGCTCAGCGAGCAGGTCGCAGAGCCTATATTAGCCAGAACGATGAACGGCTACAAAATCCATAGCTTCAGAAGGTCCACTTTGTAACAGACAAAGACTTTGCTACAGCAAATGATTGACTACAAATGATTGAATTGGTCAATTCATAATCTCTTACGATGACCCAAATGCCCTTCTGTGCTTATATTACGTGGAACGGTTCGGGCGTGCCCTGAAAAGGTCAAAGGTGAATCGTAACGTAGCATATTGCGCTACGACCCGCTACGCTTCGTAGCGAGACACTGCTACGGAGCTTCTGATCAATCCTTATTGTTATTGATTGACGTCGACTCTCTTCAGTTAAAAATAACAACTTCTAGATAGATATGCAATTTTGTTTTTGCAAATACATTTTATAGCATAATAGGTAAATATTACGACTTTAATATAGTGTTACTCAGGAGTTTATAAGTAAATCATCGATAACTACGTACTTTTAAATTTTCTTACCGTTTCTTATTTGTGATTATAGGGGAAGGTGGCCTAAAGTGAACATACTAGTTAAAGGGGGTATTTACATGTATTTACTTTATGCTAATATGAGAGGTGGCAGCTTAAGTTCCTTCCTGTCTCCCTATGGGACCAGGCGTCAAGACTGATGATGTGTGGTTTTATCACTGCAGAGCTTCCCTGTGAATAGAAACTGTGTGACAGGGCGAGTTATAGCACTCCGTGTGGGGGTTTTGGAGGCCTACCATTTTAGACTGAGGCATGCTGCGCACTCCTCTATCTTCCCTTGGACACGCGGGTTTTAGATATCTAGCGCCTTGACGATTCATAAGTGTGTTGTAATCATACCAGATTATGAATAAACGAATTTCGACTTTGACTTCTGACTCCACGCGGGTCTTTGCTGATAGATGTGTGGTTTTTATCACTGCAGAGCTTCCCTGTGAATAGAAACTGTGTGACAGGGCGAGTCATAGTACCACGCAGGGCCATTGTGAGGTAATTAGCCACTACTAATGTAGTCGGGACCATCGGCTACGGTTGCATAGCTTGCAAATCAAGGGAACTTAGACAAAATATACCCAGACCTTTTGTCATTTAAATTCAATATTATTTATTTTCAGTCAATAATGAATAGGTACAATAGCTAACTAAGCCGTGTGGTGACGGCAGAGTGGAATACAACTGTCACCACCCCAAATATCTCCCGTTGGTGTCGTACAAAGCTACTAAGGATAAAACAGTGATGAGTAATGGGCAGCAGCGTTCCTTTTATACCACCTAGCAATGTACTCGCAGTACAATTGTGTTCGATAAATGGAAATAAGCTCGTCACTTATTACATGGGATCTAACATAATTGGCGAAACGTACCTCTGCCTACCCTTTCGGGGATATGGACGTGATTTATGTATATATGTGTAGTAACGAATATACGAACATGTACATTTAATGAATTGAGATAAGCCGTTTCGTTATATAGTATTCACTGAGACCATAGTCACAAGCGGTCTTACATTGTCCAGAGAGTTCTATTGTTCGGCCTCTCATAAGCCTGGGCTCGAAGCTTATGTATATAAAATAAGTACCTAGCTAGATATTTGTACTTACAATACGCATATACCGCTAGGCAGGTATTTATAACAAATCCCGTTAGGTAATTGTAACTAAGTAAGATACTTGTACAAAGTAAAATTATTACGGTTTGCATAAAATAAGTGACCTACAGCTTCAATAAAAACAATTTCTGTAGATTTATTTCTTGTTTTATTACAATGTGGCGTGAGTGATATTTCAACACGCCATTGTTGGTGTGATTCAGCATAAGTTTCTGTCATCAATAAACGAATTTGCCGAGTGTAACCTTTTTACAAGACGGAGCTAATCGTTTTTAATATATTTTAATATATAGCTTTAATGTGGTGTGGTACTTACATCACCATGACTTCGGACTAGGTAGTTTTGAAAGAAACGTGAATAAAATAATTGATATTTGCTTTCACCACGTATCCTTGTTATCCTTAAGCTTTAAAACAGAGTACTGAGTTGCATAATCGTCATCATTAACAACCGTTTAATGTATCTAGTAGGTGTACTGGGGTATATGGGGATATAGGGAGAATGGACAATAGCCCATTACGATGGCAGCCGGGACCAACGTGGTGACAATTGAATACAATGCAAAGGTGTAGGTAACTATTATTTAGATGTATTTTTCCTTACTTTTTATGATAAAGTTGTAAGTAGATTAATATAGATTTAATTGGAATAAAACACGCGAGCTTTGCAAAGAATGTTCAAAAGTAGTTCTTTACAAACTTTCAAAAACCGAATATGATAAGTTGTTGCCTACTGTTCCTCTTTTATGGAGTGCTCTTGAAAAGAAGGGAGGACGGGTCGATCCGTCTTTGCTGAATAAGTTAACTGTTGAATAAGTTAGTTTAAAATAAGTTGACTGCCGAATAAGTTAACATGCAGTCCAAATGCATGTCTATATATGCCGAATATTAAAAAAAAAAACTAATATACAATGTTTAAATGTAACTTTTATTCGTATACATACATACATAAATCACGCCTATATCCCCGAAGGTGAACTATCACCCACGTTTCGCCAATTATGTTAGGTGATTAGGTCCCATGTAATAGGTGGCGATCCTATTGCCATTTATCGGGCACAAAAGTCGCAGTACATTGCTATTGCTAGGTGGTATAAGAGGAACGCTGCTGCCCATTCCTCAGAATTGATTTATTTATCCTTAGTCGCCTTGTACAACACCCACGGGAGAGATTTGGGGAGGTGACAATTGTATTCTACTCTGCCGTCACCACACGGATCAAATAAAGAAATATTAGGAGTCGCTTTCAAATCTAAAACTGAAACTTTCAAACAATTATTCTTTATAGGAACGATTGTTTCCTTGCCAAAGTAAACAATACCAATTTATCTTCAAAACGAATAACGCCGAAAACCACTACATCAATGTAATAAAAACTCTACAATTCTATTCTGCTTTGCCATTACCACACGGCAAACTTTACAGTAACTAATTAGACGCGACCCTTAATTTTCGTCTATTTATTTACAATTTGTAATTATTCAGATATAAATCCAATCATGTCATCAAACAGAACGTGAGGTGAATAGAATATCATAAATCTAAGTGTGGCGAAAACTGGCAATAGCAGAGGGACATATGGAGTTTATTCGACGACACGACCACTCTGGGAAAAGAGTAAAAAAGTTTGCCCTTTAGGTACCTCTAATGGATTGGACAGGATTATATGTTACATCAAAGTGGTCGTTACACCGCCGCTCACTGAGCCCGGAACGTAGCACTGAGTTTTCATTGATATTGTGGAAAAAAATCACACATTCGCAAGAGAGTCGTGTGACGCTCAACTAATGGTCCGTAAATACCGATTGTATTACGTACTTTGTCCATAGTCACGGCAGCGATAAGGGCGAAGTCACATCACCAAGATGTCGTTTCGCAACAAATTGCTTTTCAAAGTAGAGCACAGTGAACTTTTTTGACTTCTGAAGTAATGAGGTCTGAGCGTATAATTTCACGTATAAGAGTATCTGCGAGCGTCATGTCACTACAATAATTTCATCACCGTGACGTGTAGTGACGGCAGAACAGAATACATTGTCACCAGCTCAATCTCTCCCGCGGTTTTCTTACAAGGTGACTATGGGTAAATACAATGAGTTGGTAGGGGCAGAAGTTTCTACGATGCACTGTCACAACAGACGTGGCGTCGCCCTAATAGATGAATTCTATTTCCACTAAACATTCCATTGATTGTTGTTAAATTAAGTTTATCTAAGTAATTGCTAAGATAGATATATTATCGACTAGCTTTAATGGTAGATGATTATACGGCAAAGTAAATAAAATAAAACATATAAAACCATAAAAATGTACTGCTTAAAATATGACTATCAGTCATTGTTTTTAATGACTGATGTCTTGAAAGTCTTCACTGGAGACATTAAACGGCTGGTGATGATTATGATGAAGAAACCGAATACTCTGTTTTAAAGCCTAACGTATCTGTAGTCACCTATTAAACCAAAAATCAATTATTTTATTCACGTTTCGTTAAAAACTATGAAAATAGATTTGAATTAAGCGACCCTTAACGTCACTTAAGGGGCATTAAAGTGCATGAGTATTACATTGGCGTAGCAGTACTTTGCCACTTTATTGTGTCTTTCTTGAGCACTGCGTGATCGAACAGAACAGATAAAGAGTGAAAAGATCCCTCTGTCACTTGACAGAGTGTCTGCCCTCTTCTACCACAGAAGTTTCAAACTTGTGACCATTTGTCGACTACGATCGCCTGTCCCGTTTGCGACTGCAGATCGATACGGAGGCTGTCTCTATCCACCCTCGATCGAGTTCTATTTAGCCGAGTTCCCCATCTCGCTCTCGCATTACATAACTTAAACTGTGTCTGGAGCTTATTACGAGATTAGGTTCAGGAAAATACGGTAGGTTGCAACGAACAAAGAAAGCGCTCGGAGTGATTGATGATAAAAATAGGAGTCTTTTTACGGATTATTATTTTCGCGGTAGTTCTTTTCTCAATTTATGCATTGCTTTTGGATTAAAAAAATAATGTGTGATTAGTTTTGCTGCAGAAAAGAAAATAAATAACTAAAATTCCATTATGCTTTTGGTCAATTCAGCTAATTTTCTGGATGCAACGATCATTTATAAATATCGCGTCAGTTTACCCGTAAAGGGGATAAGATTGATAACGCATATCAATAATATTAGTATAATAAACATAATTTACGGCCATAACAGCCTGTTTATAGATCAGAGTTTTTGCTTATGGCCGGTTCCCAGATTCCGTTTGAATCCTGCTAGGGTTATTTTTTGTATAGTATATACGTGACATTTGTTTTTTTTATAAATTAACAATTTAATATACCTAAGTATTTTTAAATTTTCATAGTGAAATGCAAATTCATTTTTTGCGAATAATTATCTATCAGAAAATAGAATTTTAAACTTAGCAAACAATACAAACTAAAAAAACATGAGACCAAAAGTAGTTTACTAAATTGAAGAGTGCGATGTTCCAAGTTATAGCGCTCGGTCTGTGATCGCTTCAAAAATATTATCTCGAGTCCGTCAGACATCCGTGTCGTGACGGTCCGTGCGTGAGCTAGGATTTGGTGAACAAATCTACGATCTACTTTATGCATGTACGAGGAGTATGAGAAGCTTCGATATGCTATGCCTGCAATTGCGTAAACTAAGCAAAGGTAGCTAAGGCTTCGGAAGGCACATTAAGCCGTTGTTCTCGGCTGCATCTGCAGTTATTAAAACCCACCAATTCACACTGGGCAAGCGTAGTGGGTTATGCCCATTCTCCCTATATTCTTCCATCCATAAGGAAGGCCTGTACCCCAGCAGTGGAGACATTTAAGGACTGGTAATAAGGAATAGCTATATTCCGATCTTATTATATAATATTCTATTCCATCTCTTGCCCGCAATAAATTGCCATTCATTGCTTCTGTATAAGTTTCGTATGATGCTATTCGATTAGGGGATTTGTAACGCGTCATTGCACGCAGTTGCTCCAACGACAGACCGTGTGGCGCCGGCCTAATGTCACAGGCGCGGGCCTGACCCATATACGTTTACAAGGGGTCGGTAAAACCGAAATCAGCATTCACTGTTCTCTCCAAGGAGGTCGATGCATTATACAGTTGGGTGGGGGGAGGCGTATTCGTTTCGAGCCGTTCTTGAACGTGTGGTGCGATGAAAGCAAGGTATATTAGATATGATGGCGTTACTTTTGTAGTATGCTTTTGAAAATAAGAGTACCCAAGCGAGTGATTGTCTTTTATTTTCATGTGTCATCACGTAAACGGAATGTATTGTTTTTCGCAACCTAATTACGAAACAGTTGAAAGTTTGCTTGTGTACAAATTTTACACGGGAATCTGTAAGCTTTTACACTTCTGAGTGAACAGTTAATATAATTGACAACTTGTAAGTATTTCACCTTTGTTGATTGATAGGATACTTACCTAAGATACTTTTACCAACCTTTATAGCTTCATTTAGGATGTGCTTTGTTAACGTGTTTTATAAATTGAACAAGATTCTAAAACAAAAGAGGGATTCGTGTTAAGCCACGGTTTGTTACTTGGGGTTGTTTAATTTTTACAAACTATAAAATATGCACTATTATTTACCAACCAAAATAAAGGGGAAAACGAACGAGTACACGGTGTGTTACGGCAAACTGTAAAATTTTCTCCATTAATTTGCCATACACCGTTAAATGCTTTTGTACATTCTGTACATACATACATACATAAATCACGCCTGTTTTCCCGCAGGGGTAGGCAGAGGTGAACTAGCACCCACGTTTCGCCAATTATGTCAGGTCCCATGTAATAGGTGGCGAGCTTATTGCTATTTATCGGGCACAAAGTCGCAGTACTATTGCTAGATGATATAAGAGGAACGCCATCCATTCCTCATCACTGATTTATCCTTAGTCGCCTTGTACGACACCCACGGGAGAGATTTGGGCTGGTGACAATTGTATTCTACTCTGCCGTCATCACACGGCAAATGCTTTATGGTTTAAATTAATGATAGTAAGGCACTGAAAATCAATTGGGCCTTGATTTGACAAACAAGAATCGAAACTGAAAATAAATCAATATACTCGCAATATAAGTTTTTGTAGAATAGGAAACTAATGAAATTCAGAATGTGTTCACATTATTTTTGCAGAGAGACATCCTACCGTGCCAAATTGCTAGATTACAGCATGGATGTAGATTATACCACCGTTTTATATGCTAGTGACCTAGTTTGTATATAAACTTGGTAAGGCAATATATTTTTATTGCATTCTGTTATTATTGCTATTTATATCACTACTTCCCTATATTTATTTTATTGAGGATAATATAAAAGAAAGGACCATTACTGCATTTCCCATAGAATAACATTATAAGTATTTCCTAGTGCTGTTACGAAGTTCATCTTAATAAATATATAGATTTTAATATAAAATTATTTTCTATTCTAATGATATAAGCAAACTAACACAATTAATTTTATTTTATTAATTAAAATAAAACATTACAAACCGCTTGCGTACGAATATTTCACTAATTCATTATTTATTGACTAAATGTGCAAAGAAATAAAGTTTAACAAAAAAGCAGACAATTTGCGTTACATTTTCCACTTAAATAACTGAGAAATTGAAAATACATATTACAGAAATTAAGATATTGACTAATAATATATTAAGATATTGAAATAAATTAAGATATTGAAAATATCTGCATAATTCATAATAATTTTGACACTTCTAAAGAAATTATGGCTCTAAAGTTTTTAAAAACTTCTAAAAGAAAATGTCATGTTGCTTTACGTTCATAGGCAACCAGCTGAGTGTCTCATTTGTGGACCAAATGAGAAGTTGTCTTCTCTGTTTGATGTGGCAATTATTTTTCAATGGCCGCCAGACGGAAATCTCGAGACACTGTGTTAAATCTTTGCCTATGCGGAAAGTGAATACTACAAGGACCCAATTTTCTCGAGATAAACTTCACACGGATGTAACCAAATCGCATGGTATTAATTTTTACATATAACTTCCGTCCGCAGCTCCCTCGTTTGTTCTGGCTAATATTTCTTGTCAGTCATAATTATAAATAACAAATAATTTAACTTTATGTGGTCGTTAATTATAACCTATTTTCACTCAAAATTAACTGGGCAACATAGGAAATAAATAAAAATTATAATATTATTAATTTAGAAAGATTTTAATAACTCTATATCATCATAAGATATTGTGGTCTGTATTTTTTATAGTACACAACATAACTTACTTATTCAAATAATCGATACAGACATGTATTAATCAGGATCGTAGCAGAATACTCTGAACATAAAATCATTAGCAACTGCGATATGTCTGGCATTTTAAAATGTCAGGTCCCGTGGGTACCAAGCTATGTACCTAGACATTAAAGAAAGTTGTAAAATAATTTTAGTTTAGGTAATAATATTGCAGCAAACCCTATTATTAGCAGAAGTTAATCATAATTTTAAAAGTTTTTGACCTATAAGTTTTAATTAGGGTATATCTTTTTACTACTTAATTTTAGGTGCATAATGGCTTCGGCACTGTTTTAAGTTATTGCTCCATGGTTATATTATTATTATTAGAGGGGAAAGTCGTTCGACGATGAAGCGGTAATTATTATGTCGTGGCGCTGGTGTTCACAAGGCATGCAACGGTTATTAAAATTTTCATGTTGTATAAACCCACATATACCTATTCATGGAATTACACCCTTATAATAGTGTACTGCAGACAATCAAATTATAAATATTACATGCTGGCCTAGAAGCGAAAAATAATGTAGAATGTGCCAGTAATGTCGTAGGGTGACTGCCCAGTGCAGACGAATCAGCACCTTGGGGCATCCGTATTGTGGAGGGTAAATAAACCACTAACAAAAGGATACACAAAGAGGATTAGTGTTAGGCAGGCGGCTGATTGTAAAAGCTAAATTAAAACCTTAAGCGGTATGTATTGAAATGCTGTCATCCTAATCACGCTCTCCGTTCATCGGTCTTTCAACATGGTCCTTTTCAAATTTTCTATACATTCATTCATCGCTAGCACCTTTCCGTTGTGATGGATAATATGAATAAAAAGGGAAGTGGATGGCATAATGACGTTTGACCGATATAAATAGAAGGGGAAACATACTCGTCGACCTCAGATAAACTGACTAGTTTATGAAAGGGCAGGGCAGAAAAATGGTGATGAGTAAGTTAAGACAGAAGTGCAGACAGAAGGAAAATTGTTCCTTGTTCAAAGTGATAAACAATAAGCATGGGATCTTTCACTTTATTCGTTTGTCCCAATGCGACATCTTTGATTATGTTCTATCGAAAAACAAATTGGGATCAGGGGACCTATTCTCACGCAATAATGTCGCAATCGAGATGTGTTCAAACAATGTGTTAGGGCGGATAAATCTATATTATGTCACAACTGTATATTTTAGGGGAGGTACACCTTACCGGAAAAAGGAGCTTACACAGATGAACGAGTCTGAATGAAATTGACATTTATGGCATGCATTTATGATCTAGGTACACTTTATGATCATTTATACATACAAACATAACTCCTGTATAGCAATGTGGTGTATAGATGTTGGGTTTTATGAAATTTGATAAGGGCCTGTTACCATTTAACGGGAACGTTAATCGCGATGTTGGTAGATGTTTCATTGAGAACGCTGCTGTCCATTAGCCGACCTGTCACCTCCTACGACACTCACGGGAAAAATAAGGGTGGTGAAAATTTGTATTCTACTCTGTCGTCATCACACAGCCTGTGCTTTATAATAGAGGTATGTTAAGCAATTTATGCTACGTAATTTATGGTCGAGTTCAATTTACGGTCATTTATACCATGCAATTTATGATCAAGTTGGTAGTATTTTAACTATTGGAACCAAAAAGTGCATAATTTCATAAAACAACACGGTCGCAGTTGTTGATAGATTAAATAAAATAATTTGTAGTGAAATTAATAAAATACGGTACGATAATTCATATGATATTCATATTGGTTAGCGACGTATTATAATATTTACATAAATTTATGCGTGATTTTCTGTGTGTTGGTAATTCTGTAAATACCCGGATGCATTTAGTTTATTATTAGATTAGTTCGCATTTGTGTCTACAGAGACCTCCCATCGATCCGACGTGGATCCGACCATAACCTTCACCGTTCTAGTCACATCAACGATCTTCCAATGAACCGAGTAAACAGCTCTACATTGCATTAGGGTTTGAAATAGGATCTCTATATAATTACATTGTATTTGGTTATTTTACTATGTACCTGCAAAATGTATACTTACTATTTCATTTAAAAATTATTTTACTAATAATCTATTTTGAGCATATGGTATGGTTAAGTTTAGACTAATGAAATATGTCTTAAAATTTAATGACTTGACTGAGCAACCTTTGTGTGTATCGAATTATTACAAAAACTCCTTACTTTCTTTCGATGCGAATTTAGAAAAGTCTACAATTAAATATAAGTTACTTGTATGGTGTTTGCAAAATTCAGTAATGAAGCATTCGTACTTCTACATACTTATTATTATTATACACACTCACATAAGGCTTTTAGTTATTAGGGAGGGGAAAATGGGACAAAACGGGAATGCTGCCTAAAAGGGTACTCTTGTGTATAAAATTGTTCATACCTTATTCGAGGAGGCACATGGGAATTTCAATTTCTGCATACCTACTCAAGGGAGCAATCAACAAAATTGACTGAAATGTATAGGTTTTTAAAATGATTTTATAGTTATTACTTTTTTATAGATAAGGGCTAATTTCCACTATAAATGTGGGTGATGTGATATGAAGGATCAAATAATGGTTTTATCTTGCTTTTTGACTTGGAAAATTAGTGTGTAAAGCCAAAATCTAATAATATCCAATTATTGTATCAATACACTTAACACAATGTTGGTGTTGATTATAGATATTTATCTAGATAGTTTATTGTTACTGTAGGTACTTGTAGCCTGTGAATGTGATTATGACTCACATAGTCTGTAAGGCTGAATTACAACACAACAAGTAGTACTTTAACATGCAACCTGGAAATTAGGTCGATCGAACAGTTACAGATTCACATCGTCCAATCGATTTCGTTTTTCTTGGAAAACCTTTGGTTGTTCACTGTTATTGTCTCATATCATCTCGTCATCTGATTCATACTAAGTGATAATGCGCAAAAATTAGCGTGTTATAATGTATTAGTAAATGTGTAAAAGTGTAAATTTTAATGCAATTTGCAATGTTATAAATAGCCGCGTGGTGACGGCAGAGTAGAAAACAATTGTCACCACCCCAAATCTCCCCCGTGGGTGTCGTACAAGGCGACTAAGGATAAATCAGTGATGAGGAATGGGCATCAGCGTTCCTCTTATACCACCTAGCAATGTACTGCGACACTTTTGTGCCCGATATATGGCAATAGGCTCGCCACCTATTGGACTACATGGGACCTAACATAATTGGCGAAACGTGGGTGCTAGTTCACCTCTGCCTACCCCTTCGGAGATATAGGCGTGATTAATGTATGTTATAAATTATTATGTTTCTTTCAATTTGAAAGTGTCATTTACACTTATTTCATACATATTCGTATAAATAACGCCTATTTGTTATTCTACGCGTATGTATGTTTCGCCAGTCATTTTAGGTGACATGTAAGCCTATTGCTATCTATCGACCATGTAAATAGCAGTATATTGCTATGTAGTATAAGAAGAACGCTGCTGCTTCTTACACGTCGAAGTCTTAATCCTTAGGCGTCTTTTACGACACCCATGTGTGAGATTGGGGGTGGCGACTGCCAGCACC
Source organism: Cataclysta lemnata (assembly GCA_963931975.1). Classification (NCBI taxonomy): domain Eukaryota; kingdom Metazoa; phylum Arthropoda; class Insecta; order Lepidoptera; family Crambidae; genus Cataclysta; species Cataclysta lemnata. The sequence goes on from OZ008352.1 coordinate 8,971,174, forward strand.
ACACCGTAGAGCACAATATAATTGCCACAAGTTACAATAGTAACAAAAGGATTTGAGTAAAAGTAAACATAACCACAAACGCTGTTTAATGGGAGTATAGCTGCCCACATTAGTACATTAATTTTTCATTGTTGTAGAAGATCGATATCACACGCAGTCGAGCTGACCTGTGACTTGGCAACACAATGTATCAACTCACTGACATCCCATCTCTTAGCATAAAACGTGCCATAAAATTAGCCTTTCATAGAATACGTAGTAGGCTACAGATACTACGGATTATCGGAATGTGTGAATAATAAGATTCGAGTTGTAGTATTGGTTTCTTTTTACGACCTTGGCATGAAATTTGGGAAGGAATCATTATGCGAAATAAATATATACCGTTTCTGTATCCAAATCTGTAACATTATTTATATTTGGATTCTGCGTATCTTTGACTGTGTATTCGATATTTGCCTCAGTAAAATTTTATATGAAACACAAATAACAGCTAGCACGTGAGGCTATTGGTATATTGACACTCAATATACCAATAACCTCACGTAATATAAAGACACATACATACATAAATCACGCCTACTTCCCCGAAGGGGTAGGCAGAGGTGATTTAAAACCCACGTTTCGCCAAATTAGGTTAGGTCCAATGTAATAGGCAGCGAGCATATTGCCATTTATCGGGTACGAAGTCGCAGTTATTGCTAGGCGCTGCTGCCCATTCCTCATCACTGTTTTAACCCTTAATCGCCTTGTAGATTTGGGAGAATTTGGACTCCGCCGTGGGAGAGATTTGGGGTGGTGACAATTTTATGCTCTGCCGTCACCACACGGCAGCTGATGATATAATAATGATGCCTTAAAAAGTTAAAACCATAAATTTGACTTGTTTTTTATAGAGACATTACTGCAGTAATCTATTTTCAAAGCGTTTTCCTTATAGTTCGACGTTACATTTTGTAGCCACTACAAAATTCACTGCATAGAGTCTTGCTTGGTTTCTTTGATTTTTGTGCTGTGTGAGGGTAGAACTTTTATATGCAATAGGTTTCACGGGCTTATTGGAAAGGTCGCGATAAATATACAACTCCCAAAGACTCGCGGCAGACGGTGCCATAAATCACTTTTCTAATAGAGACGGGCACGCAAATTTATCTACTGAATTGTCGATAAAATGTCGGGCGCCGACGATAGCATCGTGCAAAGATGGCGAACATGACGATCTCGGTTAGCCTCAAAATATTGTTTAGTAGATAAGATGATATCTACCGGTTTGGTGGAATGGTTTTGTCGAGTCATGGTTGTTTAGATATACTATAAAAATGTATTATATTTTCAAGTTTATCTATATTTATTATGTTTATTTGTCCGTCATCTAGTTGCTAGAGCAAAAGAAGTTAAGATGCTTACTTTGGCCCAGATGATAGGTGTGAATATAAGAAATATTTATTTAATATAATGTTAAATAAGTACTATGTACTTACAAAGTATTTTATTTGTTACATTTTGCTTCATCAACGTATTCATAAAATATGCATCTCTGCGTCTTTGTGACGTCACCCATTAAAAGGGTAAATGTGAAAGAGAACATGATGCACGCTATCTTTATTTAACGTTTTTATTAGTGAATAGTAGGGGAAAGTGCTGTCTAATACGGCTACTGTGGTGTATGAAATTGTTTTCATACATCTAAAGGAGAAAGGAGACAGAATGGAATTTCAACTTCCATATGCCCTTATATGAATTACTTTAACCCGTGGTGTATATTTTGTCCCCTACCCCTAAAAGCGAAAGGAAGGTGACCAAATATACCACAAAATATTTACGCACACGGGATGCTGGATTCACGTGTCATCCGGTGACACATGTTTTGACCTTTTTCAATTCTAAAAACCTGTGGCCCTTGTCATATGTCAGCGTATATAGAGCCGTAAATGTTTGCGACGGACCTTTTACAAAAGGCCTGAATGAGGTGAATGGTCGCTCGCTCCCTACGGTATAGCCGAGATTCATTTTACTCTCTCCAAATTATAATTGCGTAACACACACAATGCTTGGTATACATGTACGCAAAATAATGTTAACAGACGAAAAAAAAAAATTAACCATTATGAGCATGTTTCGTTCTTGCAGCTTTTATTGGTTTACGGGGATAAATATGCGTGATTTTGTATGTACGCATGTTATTAACTCTTTATTGCACATCACAGTTAATAATGAACAAACTATAAGTGATAAAATTTGCAAGGGCGAACTTATCTCTAAAAGAGATCTCTTCCAGCCAACCCAGAATGGGTGTCGGAGACTACAGAAATAATAAACGGGTGACATCTAGTGCACGGTTGGTATGAGAAATAAATCTCATTTAAACATACATACCTAACTAAGCTAATCATGAATATAAATTGTCATACAATACTTATAATAAATACAATACTCATAATAAATACTTATATAATAATAAATACTTAATAAATAAATATTAAAATAAATACATTTTAATAAAGAAACATATATATTTATAAATACAGATATATAGACTATGAATAACTGTTTGTTAGCATAAAAAGGTCAGTCACGAAAAGACTGTGACCGTGAGAGAAGGGAGAGATAGTGTTTTTTTATTTTATATTTAAAAGATTGAGCAGAAGGACTATCCTGGACGTCTGAGGGGAGTCGATTCCATAATTGGGCAGCACGAACAGAAAAGGAATGGAAAAAGAACCTAGTGTTACTACCTGGCAGCTGAAGCCTCCTTGTAATACAGGAACGTTGTGAACGAGAAGGTGTAGGTAGGAAATTGAAACGAGAGCGTAGGTAAGAAGGAGAATTAGGGTCTTTAAGTATTTTATTTAGCATGGTTAGGATGTGCACATCTCTGCGTTCACGGATAGGCAACCATTCCAGCTGTTGGCGATATTTGGAGATATGGTCGAATTTTCGAATCCCAAAGACAAAGCGAATTGCGATATTTTGCAGTCGTTCCAGTTTGTTTAATAGCTCCTCAGTAACATCCAGATAACAAACGTCAGCGTAGTCCAGAATAGGGAGAAGGAGAGTTTGCGCCAGCATAATTTTGGTTTTAAAAGGGAGGAAATATTGAAGTCGCTTGAGAGAGTGGAACGAATAATGCATCCGTCGGCTTATCTCCCCAATATGTGCTGACCATGACATACGCGAGTCCATGATGAGGCCTAAGTTTTTAGCTTTCTCGGTGTAGGAGATAATAGCTCCGCTGTAAGTAACTAAAGGGACTAAATTCCAATTCAGCTTACTCCTCAACCTAGAGCTACCAACAATCATGGCTTGGGATTTAGTTGGGTTGATAATAAGACCAAATGATTTGGCCCAAGCCTCAATAGCAAGCAAATCCTTATTTAAAAGGCTGATGGTATCACCGACTTCCGATATTTCGAAATGCTGATAAATCTGTAGGTCATCGGCGTAGAGATGAAAATGTGAGGTGATAGCGGCAGAAATGCTATTAATAAACAGCGAAAAGAGTAGTGGGGATAGCACACTACCTTGAGGTACACCAGCTGCAAGGCATGACCAACTTGAATTTATGTCATCTAATTTTATACACTGCTGGCGGCCATACAAATAAGATGTAAACCACTCTAAGACAGGAGTTGAGACGTTTACCGTACGAAGAGTACCAAGGAGTAGGTCGTGGTCTACAGAATTAAATGCACTGCTGAAATCCAACAAGACAATCACTGTAAGTTTGGTGTTATCCATAGCCCAGCGAATGTCCTCAGTTACATTCAGCAGCGCACTAATAGTGCTATGGGATGGGCGAAAACCGGATTGGTAAGGGGATAAAAGGGAGTTATCAAGGATATATGCATGCAACTGCTTATGCACGATAGACTCAAGGACCTTAGATAGGACAGGGAGTATTGAAATGGGACGGTAATCAGACAAGGAGGAGGGGTTAGTAGTTTTGGGCAACGGAATGATATGGGCTCGTTTCCATGATAAGGGAAAGACATTGTGCGTCAAAGAGAAATTAATTATGTGCGTGATAATAGGCACAATATCCTTCAATATCGGGAAAATCATTTGCAGACTTAGACCATCACTACCAACAGCCTTAGAGGAGATGGAAAGGACGCTCTTCGTAACGGCATCATCTGAAACAGTGGAAAGGGTAAACGACGGACAGTCCGGTGGGACAAGATTTGATAGAAAAGAGAGTGAATTCGATTTAGTCGTATCATCTAAATTTGTTGGAGAAGAAGAGAAGTGGGTGTTAAGAGCATCAAGATCGACATCAGTCTGGCAAACCTCTGTCGACTTGCCCACGCCTAATGTCCGTAGGAAGTTCCAAATATGTTGTTGGGGTATATTTTTAATTTTGGTATGAATAAAAGCACGATCGTGATAAGAGAAAGGTGCAGTCATTTGCCCGTATTGTGCAACAAGATTGGAATTAGAAACTATAGCTAAATCAATCAGAGAAGGTTTACAGTTAGGAAAATAATGAGTAGGAGAAGATAGGGGTATAATATTTAGGTGTTAGTGATTTAGCAAAAAAAAAAACAGTTTGTGCCCTAACGCCAAACACTATAATTTTAACGCCAAACACTATTTTAGGGGCGATATAAAACTATAATTTTACCACAGGCGATAATAAAGAAAGCCTCAGATCGCATATTTATCGCACTTGCGTTTGGCTTGGGCGTCAAATACTTGCGACCTGAGACATTCTTTGTTTTATCGCCCTGGGCATATCCAAGGTGTAACGGAAAGGTGTAGTCATATTTACGGCCGCCTTGGTCGAATGCTCAGATTGCTGGGTATTGGCCAAGAGGTCCCGGGTTCGAATCCTGATAGGGGCAAACTTTGTGGTGCCCACAAATGTTTGTTTCCGAGTCATGGTTGTGTTTATGTTTATGTAGTATATTTTCAACATTTATATACATAATTGTATTAAAAATATGTCCGTCATCTAGTATCCATAACACAAGTGCTTAGGCTACTTACTTTGGGCTAGATGATAGGTGTGTGTTAAAAATATTTATTTATTTTTTATTTATATTTATTTAAAGGGGTTATTCAGGCCATTAAACTGAACAACTTTCGCTAAGGGACCCAAATAGAAATCTCAGAAAAAATAAACACTCTCTCTCTCATACAAACTGATGTCAGCTGGTTCTCGGTTTAGTATGGGGAAGTAATTTTTTTTGTATACCTCTGTTACACGAGGTCTGGACCTCTCTGTTACATTCAGTCATCATCGCCGTGCCCTTATCCCATCCTATTTGGGGCCCAGTTTCCACTCTTTTCTGTCCCTCGTCATCTCCTCATTCACAGCCATCACCTTCATATCACACCTCACACAATCCATTTATCTTTTCAGTGGTCTTCCTCTACTACAACATCCATCAACATTCATGTCGATTACTTTTTTACTCACATTCATGGCATCCCGTCTCATAACATGTCCATACCAAGCTAAACGGCTTCCTTTCATCTTCTCTGTCACAGGCGCCACTTTCAAATTCTATCTTACGTACTCATTCCTTAACTTATCCATTTTTGTCACTCCGAACATCCATCTCAACATTCACATTTCTGCCGCATATAATTTTCTTTCATCCGTCTGTTTTACAGCCCAACAGTCCGATCCATACATAACGACAGGTCTTATAACAGACTTTACACCGAGTATAATGTGCTATTGTAGCCTAACAGCAAAAAGAGCGTAAGATACTTACTAATAATGATGTCTCCTTTGGCAGGGCGCAGTGCCCAGCGGCTCAGATGAGGCGGCGGCGCCCGGCGCCATGAGTTAGCGGGCATGGGTGGCGAGGGGGCGGGCCGCGGCGCCGCGCGCTGGCACGTGGGCGACTCGCCCCCGCGCGCGCCCATGGGCTTCGCGGCGCCCG